>JBAMBJ010004225.1:0-15637 GCA_037043495.1 Drosophila recens
TATTATAAAAATAATTTAAATCAGGAACCGTAATAATCATGAGTTATATTATGAAATTACATAGTAATGAATATTTAAATATTTTTAGAAATATATGATTATGATTAATTTTGAGCGACAAAATAAAACTCACAAATAACACTATGTAACAAGATTTTTGTCCTTGGGATGTAATTGTTATTTCCTAGTCAGTTAGGTCCCAAAAGTATAGAAAACAGCTATTGTCCCAAGATAACTTTGCTTTGAGATGGGAGATTACATCTGGGGATTGATAAGAGAAAGTGACTCGCAGTATAAACGCAAATGTCAAAAGCAAAGTTTCCGAGGAATATTAGGTGATTTCCATACTTTTATCCGACAGACTAGGAAATAACAATTACATCCCAAGGACTGAGAAATTTTTTATTTTTGTTACATAGTGTAATCAATATTTATGATTTTTATTTTTCCATTTAAAATAAAACTTACTCTTAAAAAAAGGTAGCGTAATTATTTAAAATAATTTATTTTTACGGAATTTTTAAATTTATTTTTACTTTTGATGGATCCTCTGTATTTCTTTTAAAGGGATATGCGAAAATATTGGGGGAAAATCCTACACAAAAGTCATAAACTTAAAGTGAAAAAAATAAAAATAATACATAATGATCGTATGTGAGTTTTATTATTTTCGCTCAAATTATATTATTATCATTATTTTATTGTATAAGTATTCTAGTCATTGATTTTGTGATCTAAAATAATTTCAATAATCTGATTTAAAAAAAAGCAAAAAGTAGAAATAACATAAAGGAACACAAAATTTAAGAAACTAAATATGTATCCTAAAATAGTGATATGTATTTCAAGTCAAATAAATGAATAAGGATTTAAATTACAAATGATTTCGATTTCACCAACATGCTTAATAGACTGTTATTCGATTTGAGCGCTCTTGCATTTGGCGCCACACTGATTGATTAAATGCGCATGTCTTTAAATAACACCCACACTAGATGTTCATAGTAGATATGTACTATTTTTGTATCTCTGGGGGATACAACATACATACCAAAAGTAACACTACTTTGCCAGAGGCAAATCGAAAAAGCGACTCAATTAAAAAATGGATATATTTGAAAATACTTTCGTGAGGGGTCCCTCACCTTCATATTCGGACGAGGCAAACTCGGAAACTGCTTTGTCGGTGACATTGCCAATTGGAGCTGCCGAGATGGACTTGGGTCGCATTGATTCGAAGACAGACACTGTCAATTATTTCGACGAGAAATTTAATTGCTCATACGACGATGATAGCTGCTCCCATTTGCACCCGGGCCGTCAGGGTCGCAATAGTTTTGCCTTTTGGACCGCTGTGGTGGTTCTCCTACTGCTGACTATTGGCAATTTAATCCTGACCCTCACAATTATGGGCGTGCTTCGCTTAGGGAAGGGGGTGCAGGGCATGGAGCTAATTCCCGAAATGGATCTGATCAAATTTTACGACGAAACCGATTTAGATCGCATTCAAACCAATTCTATGGGAATTCATGGCTTCGCGGATGTCCCTGTATCGATCAGCAGCGACGGCGAAGACAGTGGAGTGCATTTACGAGTCTTTCGCAATGCCAACAGTGCCGGTGTATCGAATGAACGCGATCGTGTTGTGCTTAACAAGGATGGAATTGTCATACAAGCAAATCTCTTTGAAATCAAAGATCCAGTCGACCGGTCTACAATCTTTACTACCCATCGTCCACAATACAGCATGCCGTCTGGAATGGATGGGGTGCTACTGACGAAGGTAGCCAGTACAAGTCGGATCACGAGTCCAGTTGGCGTTCCCCTGGTCATGGACAGCGATGGTCACATCTCTATCAAGGGATCCGAGGGCGTTTCTTTCGATGGCTCTACAATAGAGATGCAGGTCGAGCATCACGTGTCGATTAATTCAACACAAGGCGCCACTGTATTCGAGGCAGGCGCTGGAATCTTCCTGGACATGGATCGCATACCAATTGTCAGCTCCGAGCTGGGTCTACGCACTGGCAGCGTGCAATACAAGATTTGCGTATGCATGCCGGTTGGCATCCTCTTCCGTATAGCGATTCCACGGGTGCACAATGGACCCAAGGTGTCTTGCGCCCATTTCGACAGCCAGCATGATCCCTGCGAGCTTAACTAATCAATAAATATTAATCAAAACAACAGCAATATCAAATATAGTTGCCCTATTAGAAATGTTACTTAGCACTTTTTTTTTTATTTGTATTTAAGAAAAATGTACACGTACTTAGATGGTTAGTTGGTATGCTTATCTAGAACCCTACAATTTCTGAATTTGTTTGGCAAAGAAACCGCAAAAGTGTTAATTTGTAATTTGTTTAATAAAAATATTAACCAACTGTATCCGAACGAAGACATATTTTCAATTGTTCCGATTGCTGGATATAATACAGAAATGGTACTCAATTCGTTGAATGTGAATGTACAAAATGAAAGGCGTACTTGCAATTCAGGCGCGAGAATCAAAAGAAAATGAATAATTGAATTCCATTCAAAGCTAATAACAGGTAAATGAAAGCTAAGTAGTCACGTAAACGCGCTAATTTTAGAAACTAGATTATAATTATTGTAATCGTACTGAACATATTCTTATCCTAAACACCAGGCGGTGGGGGCTCATCGTGTCTGGTGGTCGGCGTTGGAGGCAGATCCACCAGATTGTCCGGCACCATACTAAGAAGCTCAGCTTCACTTAGCTGCGCCAAGCGACTCTTGGTTCTGGTTGCACTATCCGGATATCTTTTTCCTGTAATTGTGCAATCGATTAAATAATCATATTTATTTGATTGGAACTACATTCAATTTAGAATCAACATACCCATGCCGTATAAACTGTTGGTGGTGATGACATCCTCTGGATTGTATTCCTCATCATCAGCAGACATTGCTTTGACATTTGTCTCAGCTTTATCCTTAATGCTGGCCAAAATCTTAGTCAGATCGGGTGGAATCGATATGTTGGCCAGCACACTGGATGAAGACGAGGGTTTATTCAAAACCTGTGCGAGAAAACAATTACTTCAGTACAATTCCTTAAAGGGGATGGTGTTGATAAGTCACTTACAGATGGCTCAACATTTAGTAGGCCGGCAATTTCCATGCGTTGGGCAGCGATTTGCTTATTAATTTCATCAACCTTGCGCTCCAGGTCATTCTTGTTGCCTGGGGTCGACGTTGGCAGGTCATCGTTGTCGTCAGAGCTGCCGCCAGGCGAATAAGGTGCATTGGGATCATCTAGGCTAGTCCTCGAATCTATCGAAACATTTGCTAGAATTAAAATTCGTTTAGAATATCTGTTTAATACGAATGTCATTCAGTCTACTCACTCTTATGCAACTTGGCAATGGGTGCCTTGATGATTGCATCGATATCGAACTCGTCATCCTTGGAGCTGGTCGAGTGCGTGCTAGGCTTGCGTTTCGGACTGCTCGGGGGAGTGAATGTCGTCCTAGGACGTGATTTGTTTGACACCTGCAAAATATTATTAGTATTATGTACAAACATATTTTTATATAACAGTTCTACCTTGGCAGTCTTGTTGCTAGCAGTTGGTAACGACGGTGGCATTGTTTGGCTCATGCCAACCAACTTTTTGCTCAAGCAGCGAACGATTATGCCCAGCAGCGTGTTTGGACGTTGTGCGTCCTCATAGAAGGGTACACTGTCTGCCGTATGCAGCACACTGGGCAACTTGTCCCCGCTGCCCAAAGGGAATATGTAGAAATCGCGAATCTGCTCCGAATCGGCACCCAATACACCAAGTCGCTGGCGCGAATCGAGATATTCGAAGAAGCTTTCAAAGTTAATGGTGTTCGAGGCAGCAGCGGGAAACAGGTTGACAATAACAATCTCCTTGGTTGGACTCTTCTTGATCTTCTTGAGATAGTCCCAGACGTTCACACGCGTAATGCGACCAATGACATCTAAACTCGTGGGCAGCAGCTTTCCCAGCTGAGTCGTGTCGCCGTGCACTGGATGAATGACCACATCAAAATCGGTGACATCCACCATATGCAAATTGCCAGACCAAAGTGCCGGGCTGGACAGGCTTTGAAGGTAGCGGCCGTATTTATCTAAGTTCGGTGCACGTGACTCCGATTTACCAGGGATCTTCGTCGCAGCTGCAGCGGGCAACGGCACAGACTTCAGCGTCTGCTTTGTGGGCTGTATTAGATTGGCCGCCTGCTCGACTGTTTTCTCCGACTCCAGAATTTGGTCAATCAAACTGAAAGCCAAGAGGGGCTCAGCTTTCTTTTCAGTTGGTTTCCTGTGCAACGGAGATTGAACTTTATCAGCACGCTCCTTGATGGGATTCTTGTCGCGTACTAGCTGCTCCTTTTCCTTATCCAATTCGGGTTCATTATGATGTTTTTTGTGGGTCCGCTTCTCCGAGCTGCGACCGTGACTGCTGGACCGACTGCGGCTTCTTTTAGTGCCACTCTGATGATGATTCTTGTGGCTTTTGTGACGCTTATCACGACCCCTGTCTTTGTCTCGTTCCCGCTCGCCACTGCGCTCCTTTTCCCTCGACCTGGCGACTTTCTCCTTGAGTGTGTAACGTTCGAGGTCGAGTTCCTTGCTGGAGCCATCAGTGACGGTTGATGGCTCCGTGGACTGGGAAGATTTTTTGTTATCGGAGCAGTCTAGCATTTCTTTACTTGCATCCTGCTCCAGTTCCTCTTCTGGTAGCGTAACGTCAACCTTTGATTCAATTACCTCTTCGCCCTTGTGAGTCTTTACCATATAGTTTTGTGCACATGACAACAAATCCAGTTCCGACTTTTTGATCATATCTAACTGATGGCGATTCTCTTCCTCCCGCCACTTGGCCAGCTCTTGACTGGCCAACTCGGCTGGTGTCATTCTAACCAGCTGCTTGGGCTCCACTTGCTTGGCACATATCTTGTCAAAGAGGGTCTTATTCTTGCGATCCTTGATGTTAAACATGAGAGATCGATACTTGGACTTGTACTTGGCACTCACATCGCGTCCAAACGAATGATACATTTCCGACTCCACTCTCTTCACAAAGTGCTCCACTTCCGCCTCCGTCAGCCATTCGGAGTTGTTTGCTGGCTGAGCAGCTGCCTGGGCCTCCTTTATACGTGCCAGCACCTGTTCCTTTAGCGTGCGACGCACATTAAGGCGAATCGGTTCAGGCTGAGACTTGTTGACAGATCGCTCCGCATTGTTCTTATCAGGTGAACGCCTCTGAAGGGCCGTAGGCTTGACCACGGCTTTCTCCTTCCTGGATGTATTGGGGACACCTGACAGCAGCTGAATTGACTTGCCAAGAGCTTCAGGAGTTTTATTCAATTGTGCGGACAAAGGAGATTTTGTAGCTGCAGTCTCTGGTGAAGACAGTTCCGAGATGCGCTTACTTTGACGTCGCTGTGGAGAGTAAAAAGATTAAATAATTTAATCGCTGGCCTGCAGATTGTTCTTATTTTTTTTTTGAATTAAAAATAAAAATTAATAGAGAAAAATATACTTGCATTGTTCATACCTCTATTTCCAATGCCTGCACACTGCCTGGCTGGACTACCTCAAAGCTGGGATTGTCCTGCAGCCATTTCTTCAGCTGCTGTGCACTGGGCGCCATGTGACCTGTAATGGCCCGACCACTTCGGCGCTCAAAGACATTGATCTGCAAATAAAAAAAAATTTTAAGTTGTAATATATTTATTAGGAAAGGCTACAGTCCAGAGATACCCTGTTCTTATTCTGTAAAGTAATCAAATTATAAAATTAAAATAATACAATTCTTACTAAAAAAAAACAAGCGACTACCCTCGGCTCGATTTGCTCGCGACTAATTGTCGAAATTGAACCTTAACCGATTTAACCCAAATTCGACCATAATGTAAAAGACAATAGAAAATTCCCAATCTGTGAATTTGGTTGAGATATCTCCAAGAACAATCTAAACTAACTAAATCTTAATTTTCGATAAATCGTGGCAATAGCAGCTACAGTGGCTCACAGCTTAAAGTATGCACCCTTATTTTTGCTTAACTGCTATGTTAGTCAAGTTATCACAATAAAAAATATATTTGGAAAGGTCGTGTGAATTCCGTGTGAATGACACAAAACTGTCCTTAACCCATTGAGTACCCTTGGAAAATTTCGAATTTATGTAAAAATCACTTTTCAAAACTTTTTTCCTCGATTATTAACAAAAAATATTTTGATGCAAAAAAGTTCTTGGAACAATTCAAAGAGTAACTGCAAAAGAAAATTTTCAAAGATATTTTTGCTAGTATTTTTTATAATTTATTGAAAATCCAAAAAATGACAATTTTAACCCATTTTTCCTCATTTTTATGCAAAAAGTGCCTTTTTTGCAGTTTTCAAAAAATTATAATTATATTTATATATAAACAAAAATAGCAATACTATTTAAATAATTATACAAATAATATTTAACATCAAGCGGCTTGTGTCCAGGCACGCCGATTAGTTGATTTCCTTGTAGAGCGCTAAATTACTCGAAGTATTGTTTACGTATGATAAAGTAAACCGATTTGAAACAAATTTGGTTAGCAAATACAAAACAAAAGAAAATTCCCAATCTGCGAGCTTGGACCACCAGTAACAACACAAATTTTCATACTTAATCTTACTCATACTTGCTCCGATTATTTCTGCGGCATTTTTATGATATAGTAGCCCGATTTGAACGAAATTCGGTCAGGATGTATACTGAAAATCAAAATATTCATGCTATCCATTACGCCAAATTTAAAGGTATTTTGTTGTTCCCAATATATCCCAATATATCTAAATCTGCATACAAAGTTTGATTTCTCCAGCTTTTATAAAGTCTTAGATCTATGTTTTAATTCAGACGAACTGACTAAAGGGTATGACCATTTCGAGTCGGCTTTTAATGCTTTATACGTACGGAATTTAATGAATCGAAAATACAATTTGTTATAGTTATGTTACATACCCGCTCTACCTTCGATACTGAATCGGCCTGTCGCAGCACATCCTCAAACAGATCCTTCTTTTTGTTCTTTTTGGCCTCAAGAGCATTGACCAGTGGCGCCTGTGGAGCCGCTTGCTGGGCGGGCTCGGGTGTCTTGGGCACCGTCTGCGCCTGGATGGCGGACTGTGCATACTTGCGAATGCATTCGTCACTGCAATAAACTGAGTTGGCACGCGCTGGCCGCTTGCAGACCACACAGGCAACATCCGCTGCGGATGGAACGTTGTTGCCGCCAAGTTTGATGAACTGCAACTGTTGCTGCTGCAGCATTTTAGGCTGTGGCTTTGTGATAAGCAGGCGTTTCGGTTGCTTTGCATCCACTGGAGTGCTTGTGGGCAAGGACATTCCTGCCATCGCAACAACCGGCAGCCTCTTGGGCGTCAACTCCTGGACTTCCTGGGCTGTTGTTATTTTGATTTCGTTTGGTTGCCTAGGTAACGTCTCACTGTCCGTTGGCTCCGAGCTATGTTTAGGTAGCAACATGTCCGTGATCCGTGGTTGGCTCTTAGTAAATACAAAAAATGTGCCATTTAAAATGTTGGTCAGAATATATAAGACGCTACCAAATATAAAACCTGTGACATAGGTTGAAATATCTGAGAGATATATAGTCTGTAAGATTGATTAAGATATCTCAAGAAACTTATCGGCTATATACAATTTTAATATATATTTTAAAGATTATTTTTGTTACCTTTTCCTCTTGCTTTTTAACGCACTTGGGACACTTCCAGTCGACGCCCTTTTGTTCCATTTCCAGGCCCATGGCCTTTGTAACACTGACACAGGTACCGTGGTACCAGTCCTCACAAAGATCGCAGCATATCATGAATCGATTATTGTGGGGCTGTCGACAAATGCACCATAGTCTAAAGGAAGAGCGCAGCTTGAGTATTGAAAGTCACGTTGTGTATGTATTAGGAGATATGCTTACTTGTTGGGATCATCATCGTCCTCTTGAGATTCCGAGGCATCCGCATCATTGGCCTGACTGATATTCGGCTTATTTTCTCTTCTGGGCCGCCTTACACTCGTAGCAGATTCCTTAGACAACTGCTTTCTTGGTACGCCGCCAATTTGCGAGAGAAAACTATCACTGTCCAAGCTGCTGTTGGCCAATTGGCTGCTATCCAGCATTGGGTCACACAGTGAAATATTGCTAATATCCGACGTGGTCGTCGATGTGACTGGGTTCTGAGCACGACGCTTGGCCCGAGTTGTGGGTGCCTCAATAGGTGGCAGATAAATGACACGACCATTTCCCCTCACCACCTTCACCTCAGGTCGGGACGACATCGAGGATATCGATGATATCGTTGCTATGCTGCGAGCGGGCGTGCTGCAGGCCATGGGCAAGTTCGTCAAGGAATTCGTCACAATGATGGCGGGGAAATTATTCGGCTGTGGCTGTGAAAGAGTAATTTGTGAAAAATGGACAATTTAGAAAAGGTTTAAGAATTACAAAAGCAAAGAATTAAATTAAGAGACACAGAACAAGGATGAAACAAGCGGGAAAAGCTAGTTATATGGAATTAAATTTTGATGCTGATTAAAATTATATATATAATACTATACACCCCCTTATACTAATTTTTTAAGTAACTGCAACAAAACATTAAGCAAAAACTAGATTACAAAAATTAGATAATCTCGATTTAAACAATATTAGGAAAAAGTTTTTTTGGTTTTGTAACTCCTGTTAAGTTTTCTTTTCAAAAAATCAATTGATTCAAAATAATATATTATTTTTACAATAAATTAATACAGTCGAACCTCCCTAACGCGAACTTCCCTAACTCAAATTTTCCAACTCGAACAAAATCAAGTGGCAATAGCGTTTACTGAACAAATTTCATACAATTTTGCTTCCTAAACTCGAACTTCCCTAACTCGATTTTCTCCTCAATTCTAACAAAAATATTGGCATGTTCTTCTGTAAGTCGAATTTTTCGGGCAAATCCCCAATAAAGTTTGATTTTTTTTTTCGTTTCTATTTTATGCTTTTGTTACCGGCTTGTTTTGATACTTAATATTGATGTACATTAACATATTTTAATGGAATATGATAGAATTATGCATCAAAAATTACTTAAGCTTGTGAAATTGCTATAGAAAAGATGTTCGTAATGTACTTCTTTATCAGCGCATCAGTGCAAGATTATTTACCATGGCATCACCTGTATTAAAATGTTTATCTCTTTAAGAAATCTTTAAACTTATTTGTTAAGAAATTTAAAAGTAGACCAAAAAAATGTAAGTATCTGAAAAAAAGTGTCTCATCGAAAATAGTTTTTATTATAATATTGAAAAAAGGAAAATTAATTATGCCATTTGAATCGGAAACTTCTTCTGCATGCAGCAAAAGAACGATAAAACCTATTTTTGAGAATATCGACAGGTCTTGTACAAACTGGAATTTTTTGTTGTTGAAAATATCAAGAAAAGTTTGCAATTTGAAATGTATTTATGAATTAATAAAATTGTAGTTTCATTAAAAAATGTACAAAAAAAAATTCCCTAACTCGAAGTCTTCCTAACTCGAACTTTTTTCTTGGATAATGGTGATTCGAGTTAGGGAAGTTCGACTGTAAATACCAATTGCTTTTAATAAAAAATGTTCGATTTCGGACATTCCTATTACTATTTGTTTTTCAATTAATTTTCTTTCGCATTTTCGTTATCTATTTTTATTTTACAATTGAAAGTTTACCAGATATTTATTACTTGTTTGCTTATTTTTGGATTACTACAAGGTAAACGGAACTTTAAACGTACCTGAGTCATAGTGGTCAACTGGGGGGCAGTGTCGAAGATTGGTTGCGCCACAGCGTTTGCAATGGCATCCAGGCCGCCCGTCTCCGTGCTGGCCAGCACCTGTTTTACAACTTCGGCCTCGAACTGTTTGTCCTCCTCGATGAGGCCCACAACATGTTGCAGAAAATCGGCTGTTATTTCATCCTCATCTGGCGTTTCCAGCAAACGAGCACTGGCTATGTCTATGTTATCCACAGCAGCATTGTTTGTTATGTTGGCGTTGAAGTTGTGCGGTTGCGGCACGCTTACAACATCGACCTTTGGCTCGACCACAGAATCCAGGCCCGCAGCACTGCTCTCCAGCATTTTAACCAGTTTGGGTATGGTCTCGTCGGCACTCGCTGGTGGCTGGTCGACCAACGACGCCTTAAGCAACTCATCCTGAACAATAGAGTTTATGAGATCAAGCTGTTTGTCGTTTTCGGCTGCTAGCTCAGAGGAGCTCTGATGCGTTTCAATTACAATCTGTGCGGGTAACTTGTGAGAAGTCGCCGTCTCCACGCCAATGGGCATGAACCCTTTAGATGGCGCTGCTGATGACGGCGACATCGTGTTTAAGCTCGATTTGGGAGTGATGGGCGTGGCAAGTAGACGCTGCTTGCCGACATCCGGTGAAGATGTTAGCAGTGTCGAATTGTTATTGTCAGCCAGCAGACTGTTCAGGTTGGTGAACACACCCTTGGGGCTCGATATATTCTTATTTATTATAATCTCTTTAATGTCCTGCGGCGGCGTAACAAATCCGCCCGGCGGCGTATTCATTCCATGACCCACTTGCACCATTGGTGTTCGACGCACCTTGGAGGCGGCTGTCGGCGCACTCATTCTGGTTGCCTCGGGCGTTAATGGAGATGATGTTGGCAGGGATTTGTGGGTCGGGCGCATTTTCAAAAACGATGTACTCGGTATGTTGCGGCCCAAGGCAATCACTGACGTTGGCGCTTTTGTATTGAGTTGAACAATCTGTCCAATTGCTGGACTAACTAAATTATTATCAGGCTGCTCCTTCCGCCTTTTTAAATTAAGAAATTGTGGCGCTGAAGGTGGCTGTGACACCTTAGGTATTGGCACAATCTGACCGCGTGTGGTCTGTGCTTGTGGACGCTTGGATAGCTTCTTAATGCGCTTGCGTTTGTTCGAATTACGGCTGTTGTTCATCTTGAAATCAATGTCGCTGTCTCGATCGTTGTCCGTTTCACGAGATGCATCGCTCGGCTCGCTAAGCTCCTCGGTGTCGGCATTCTCCTCGTCAGCCGTTGCCGAGCTGTTGGCATCTTCATCATCCTCAACGACGTCTTCCGCGCCACTGATTATTTTGACACTACTGCGAACTGGTCGTGGTCCCGCCACAATAAATGTTTGCTGTTTTGCTGTTGGCGGCGGTTGTATTTGCTTGGGTAATTGTGGCCTGGGCACCTGTTGCAGTTGCCTGGGAGGATGCTGCGGTGTCGTTTGCACCTGGCTGAAGGGCACCACCTGGAAGCGCTTCTTGGCGTTCAACACTTTAATGTTTGGCTGGGTCTGCACTATAAATTTGCGTCCTTGAACTGCTTGCCTTTCCATCATCAGCTTCTCGGCCGTCTTTTTGGCCTTCATTTGTTCAGGTGAAGTGAATGGCGTATAATTGTGATCGTTTTTGATAATCTCCAATACAGCATCAGTTTCCGGTGTGCGCTTAAAAATGGACAGTCCAGCCAATTCTGAAATGTTAATAAAGGCTAGTAAGTAAATGTCTTTAGTTATTGACTTGGCTACATACTAAGAGCATTTTTCACCACCAGATCGGCTGAATTATCCGCGTAAAACTGTTCAACGCTTAGGCCAACAATTTGTGGACGTTCCTTTGGTTTCCGTCGTTTCTTCTGCTTTTTGGGCGGCTTGGGCTTTCGACCGGGCCGCTTTTTAACTTTTGGCGCCTCTGCTTCATTTTCTGTCGAGTCTTCATTATTTTCACCACCGGTATTTTCATTATCATCACCAGTAACATGATCCTTCTCGCTTATGAGCTCATCGCCGCTTTGACTCTCATTATCGGTATCCCTCTCCGCATCGGAGTCCTCGCGATCTGTGGCCGTTTCCAGAAAACGCTCCAATTCCTCCAGACGCTCAGTCTCCTCCTGTTCGACCATGCTTGGCGTTGGCGATGTTAGCCGCACAACGCTTATGCTCGAAATTGATTTTTCCTCTAAAATTAATCATTTTTATCGAATTCGAAAGTACATATTTTAGAGTGAGTTACCCATGATATTTTCAATAGCACGCTCGTCAAATGATATGCCACTTTTGCTATATACCACGACCAGGTTGGTATCTCCATCGGCGCCATTTGGCCGAGCGCTGGCCGTTTCGCTGAACACCGAACTAGACATGGCATCAGCGCTTTGAGAATCCGCTACTGTGCATTGAATCCAGTTTTGTTTCTCAACTCGTTTTATTATATATTTTACATGGGAGCGATATTAGTTTGTTGTTTGCTCATGCCGCGGCCGCGTTGTGACGCCGACATCGGAAATTGTCACGCAGCTGCAGATGTGTATGCGCAGAGATATTCAGCTTCAGATGCCTAAAAATAGAGTTGCACTGCAGTTGATTTGCCTGTTTTAAAGCAGCTGTGCAAAATCTGTATTTTTCACTTTAAAACACTCAATTCTAAAAATTATATGAAATTAGAATTCGCAATAAAATTACTGCGAAGGCCGCTGTGTGACCAGCTATATTTTCAATAGTGATGGTATAAATCCAAAAATACCAACTATCGTATGTCAGCGTGAGAGAGCGAATTTGCAATAGATAGTTTATATCAATGTATATATAATCCATAGCGGACATTTTTTCAACACATTTTCCTTAGAATTATTTATTTTTATTTATTTTATTTTTATTTTATTTAGCTATACCAGCCTGAAGGCCTCCGCTGCTCTGGCTATAATCCACATTGTAATTTAAGCCTAGTACCGACGTGAGATAAATTTTTAGCGGCGGAAAATGCACAATATTTAGCTGTCGACGAGCGTAAAGCCAGAGTTGCCAATGCAGCACGGAAAAATAACATAAAATGGAATGGTAACTCTATGCGTCAGCAGCGGTTTATTTTAAATATGAACATGCAGAACTGATTTGCAAAAAAGAGGAGAGAATAGGCAATGAAAAATGTATATTAATATTAATAGAGGAGAAATATGCGATGGCACGCAAGCACAGCGGGTATTTGGTGCACCTATCGCTTTTGAACTTTTCACGTGGATTCTCCCTCTAAATTAATGAACAAATACAAATACCGGCCTCTTCTCCACCTCATTAATCAGCAGAATTTTGTCTGCTGTCTCGAAAAGCTCCAATCTGCTGTTTTTTGTTAATTTCACCGCCATTTCTTTTGACTTATTGTGAGAGAGTGAGATAGATAGATACCGAAATATTTAAGAAATATAGTTTTCGCTTGGCTTGACAGCTGTATCAAACAGTGCTGGATAACGCCCGTTCCTTATCTGGCAACTCCGTTTTTAGTTGACGTGCGGACCGACAAGCGGAGATAAATATCGTCTTCTTCTTATTCACCTTACGCCAGCGTTTTTTTTATATGGAGTTTGACCTTACGCTAGGCCTTTTTTCTGACGTCGGTACTAGGCTTTAGAATTAATTCTAGGCTACAATAATGTAAATAAATAAAATAAATAAATATTAAGCTATTTAAACTGAAAAATATTTATACGAAACATATTTAATCAATACTTGACGATCGACCTTTTTAAAAAATTTTTGCCAGCCAAAAACTGATAGAAAGCAAATTAATTGTAAGGTAAATTTTTGTTGGTAACTTTATATTTGCAAAGACATTTGATGCATTGATGAAATAAATGTTTTTCTGAATACAATCAACATATACTTAGTTGAATGAGAAATTTTCATATGGTAATGTATGTATCTCAAAATTGGTTCCTTAATTGTTTCGCAAACACTGGACGAAAGTTATGTATTTCCGCGATTT
Organism: Drosophila recens; assembly: GCA_037043495.1. Lineage (NCBI taxonomy): Eukaryota > Metazoa > Arthropoda > Insecta > Diptera > Drosophilidae > Drosophila > Drosophila recens. Next base: position 13,836 of record JBAMBJ010004225.1, read on the forward strand.
TTTATTTTATCATGTTTTCATACTCTTTGTAAAAACCAACAGCTCGTATAAACTTATCAACTGATTTGACCATCGCTAACGGCTTGAGTTATCGATAGCTGATACTTCCCATCTCCAATATTCTGGACAAAGAAATAGCAATAAAATTGTGTTTATTTGTTGTTTTTTGCCTTTGTGGGCAGAGCAATCCGCTGATAATAAATAACGTTTATTTATTGTGGCTTGTGGCTTTCGAGTGGTTACTGTAGATAGCTGTGGGGTAATCAGGGCAAAGATTATTGTAACCAGTTACTGTGCGACTTTCAGAAGCATAACGTGGAAAAATGGCCAGCTTCCAAATGGGATCCTGTCACGCAGTGCCGATGACTCTGTTTAAAAATAATAGAGACAAAGTTGCTAAGGCCGTGATAAGTAATTTATTGGAGGGCCTCAAGTTTAGTACGGGACAGCTGCTCATTCTGTTAGAGGGCGGTAAGGACAAGAGTTGGTACAATACTGACGTGGATCATGTGTTCCGCCAGGAGTCCTACTTCCAGTACATGTTTGGCGCCAAGGAACCAGGCTGCTATGGCATCCTCAACATTGACGTTAAGACATCCGCCACAACTTCTGTATTATTTGTGCCACGCCTGCCCGAGGAGTATGAGACGTGGATGGGGGCGTTGTTGACGCCGGAGGCTTTTAAGGCAATGTACGAGGTGGACGAGGTATACTATGTTGATGAAATGGAAGCTTATCTCGAGAAAGCCACTCCCAAGCTGATATTGACGCTCAGTGGCACAAACAGCGATAGCGGTCTCACCATGCAACCGCCTGAGTTTGCGGGCAAAGATAAATATGTGACGAACTGTGATTTACTCTATCCCGTATTGTCGGAATGTCGCGTTATCAAGTCGGCTGAGGAGATCGAGGTACTGCGGTATGTGGCGAAAGTATCATCAGATGCGCACATTAAAGTCATGCAGTTCATTCGCCCCGGTCGCATGGAGTACGAAGGTGAAGCGGTCTTTCTGCACCACGCCTACGCTGTGGGCGGATGCCGACATGCTTCCTATACCTGCATCTGCGGCAGCGGCACCAACTCGGCCATCTTGCACTATGGCCACGCTAACGCGCCCAACGACTGTCCAATCAAGGATGGTCAGATGTGCCTCTTCGATATGGGCGCCAATTATTGTGGCTATGCTGCTGACATCACCTGCTCATTTCCGGCGAATGGAAAGTTTACAGAGGATCAGAAATTCATCTACAACGCAGTGCTGGCTGCGCGCAATGCTGTGATGAAAACGGCGCGTGACGGTGTCTCCTGGGTGGACATGCACAAGCTAGCGGGCAAGGTGCTCCTTGAGCGTCTCAAGGCTGGCGGTATGTTGAACGGCGACGTTGATGAAATGCTTGAAGCTGGCCTTTCTGGCGTCTTTCAACCACACGGCCTGGGCCACTTGCTTGGCCTGGACGTGCACGACGTGGGCGGCTATCTGTCAACCGAGCCACGTCGTCCCAGTGAGCCTTGGCTCAGCAAGCTCCGCTTTGCTCGCACTCTCAGGGCGGGCATGTATGTGACCATCGAGCCGGGCTGTTATTTCATTAACCGACTCATGGATAACGCGCTCGCTAATCCGGACATGCGTCAATACATTAATGTGGAAATGTTTGAGCGCTTCCGCAATTTTGGTGGCGTGCGCATTGAGGATGATGTGCTCATTACCAAGACCGGAGTCGAGAACTTTGCAATTGTGCCACGCACAGTGGAAGAGATTGAGGCAACAATGGCAGCTAAATAAGCGAAACTAATTACAAAA
>JBAMBJ010004226.1:0-46162 GCA_037043495.1 Drosophila recens
CCGCAGCCATAGCGGGGTCCAGTGTTAAATCCGCCAGGTCTTCATCCTCGGCCAGATCCTCCAATGGATTGGTGGGATCCGCCTGACGAACCCTGGACTCGCTGACCACTGCGGGAGATAGGTCTGATTCGGCCGAGGGGGGATTCTCCACCACGGCATTATTCTGTGCGGCTGGTGGGGGCGCTTCCGCCGTGCCAGTCTTCTCTGCCCCTTTCTTCAGCCCGCTTACGGGTATTGTCCCGAAGCGGAAGAAAAGTTTGTGGCCTCTCGACACAATGTCGTCCTTGGAGGCCTCGTCAATGCCAAGCATTAAAACGGCTCCTCCTCCGTCGTCTCTCCTTGAGATGATCCTCCATGCGTCGGTGTCGATCTTGTTCTGGTTGCTCAGCAAAGCCAACAAGTCGATTGTTTCCCGATTCGCACTTCTCGGGCAGTAGATGGTGATACTATGGGGTGACGGAATGTCATCCCCCATTCTACTTTCAAGGGGTATACCCTTCCATGACTGTAGTTTCGACGCTACAGTCATCAGCCAGTCTGCCGATTTTTCATCTGCACAGTCAATAACCAGGTGGCCCACCCGGAAATGAATGCCAGTGAAAGAAACGGCAGTATCCCATCCTGTCAGTATGACTTCATCCAGGAGGGCCTCCTCCAGCGCGGACAAGTCCCCCTGACTGAGGCTTACCTGGGGATAGTCCACAGGTAACACGGCCACTTTGACCTTTTTCGCGACAGACGCATAGGTCGCGCGAGGTGCAGTGGGCGCTGAGGAGGTGGACATCCTGGCTTCTGCTGCTGCTGCGGATGTGCTAGGGCGCTCATCGAGAGCTTCCTGCTGTTCCGCTACTGAGGCGTTCTTGTGCGCTGCTTTGACAGGTGTGGCCCCTTCAGGTTTTTGCGTGGCAGCTGGTCCCGCCGCGCGCACCCTTTTGGGAGTGTCGGTTGGCGGTGTCAGCGTGCTGCTCGACCTTTTGGGAGCCGGTGCCCTGTCTTGGACTGCAGCAGGTCTTGGCTCTTTCGCCTTAGCCAGTGCAGCCTCCTGTGACATCCCCTGCTGGAGATAGCGGATGTACCACTTGCATCTTGATCCACTCAGTTCGCGCCTGAGGGGATCATCTAATCCTCCCGGTTCTCCACGACCTGGCAGAGGATTCTTCTTCTTTGACGGCGGGCGTTGTTGTTCCCGCCGCCTGTCAGCGGTCAACGCGGGACGCATCGGTAGTGATGGTCCTACCGTGCTCCTTTGCGTTAGATGCCGCGATGTCTGCAGACTTGTCTGCCTTTTCTGTGCCTGTGGCACTCTCCTATTGGTAGCCGGAGTCTGGCTGCGTGGAGGTTGGTCTACCACGTTGGAGGGCCGCTCCCTATCGAGGTGACGGTCCTCAAAGTGTCTGGCAACACTTTCCGCAGTGAGATCCTGCGGGGGTTTAAGGTTTTTCCTTTTTCTGTAATCCATATATGGTCCCACGAGTAGCGCGACAAATATAATGTCCATCCGAGCAGAGGTCCGCATGCCCGGATAAGGCTGGTTAGAACAGGCGGTCGCCACTTGCCTGAGCCCACCGTTAGCGACTGAGCTAGTTTTTGACCCGGGCCCCCAGCCAGGCTGACTCTCAGCACGGTACGAGTAACACTCTTAGTCCGGCCCGGGGTGAGATGAGGGAAGAGGAAGAGGTAGGTACTTGTGAGGGAGTTGAGGGGTGTGTGAGGCTATGCTTTAAAGGCGGCAACACAAACGCCTTGTCGGTACGATGATCGGTATCGTACCCGCTGTTTGTCCGGGACTGCTTATTACGGGGTAGATCCGCTATTCACAGCTAACCTCCCCGAGGGGTGGCCATTCGCTATCCGCAACCCGCGACCCGCCTGGTGGCCTCAGCTGAGCCCCCTCCGAACCATCTCACAAGTTCTTTGGAACAGGATGCAAAAGAGTTAGTGAAATAAATAAAGTTTAGGCATTTTAAATGAATTAGTTAACTTTTACTCAGAATTAATAGTTACGTTTTTGTTTTTATCACATAATTTATACATATTATACTTATATTAATTATTATACTTATTAAATATATGGTTCTATTATCGGAAAAAAAAACTTGATAAACAGAAATGGAAATCGATTTTTATCTCAAATTAATTAAATCATTGTTTATCGGAGCTTTCAAGAAAATCGAATTAGTTTAAAATAAATCTGAAACAGTTCTTAGACTTCAATTGTTTTTGTTACTAAAAATTTATCAATTCGATTTTATATTAATATATTCAGAGGCTATTTCCCAAATTAGTCATATAGAAATGTTTTAAATTATATGCTATAAATAAGTATAAGAGATTTAAATAATACAAATATCATGCATGAGATTTTCCGGCTCCTCGAATTTTGAAAGGTTTAAAGTCTCGTTGAGCTACTCATTAATAAAGATTTTAAGGAAAACAAGATCTGTTTTTATCATGTTCTTATCCCCTTGCTTTAAAAATATTATATACTTTCAAAATCATGTATTTAGTTTTCGAATGATTGTTCCTTTAACACCTATGTATATGATATAGTAATTTGAATTTTTTCTGGATGCATGGGACAATACCAATTACGCAATCTTTAAATTTTGCTTCGTAATCACAATAAGCAGCAAAGATTTCCAACCGCTTCTATTAGAGCTATATGATATAGTCCGCTTAAATCAAATTTGTTCAGGATGTAAGGACAGGCATCTTAAATGCAGATATCCAATCTGCAAGTCTGTTTTGGAGATTCTTTTGTTTGTTTCCTGTTACAGTTTCATCAAGATACTTAGCCTTAAAACTAAGATAATGGTTTACCAATAAATAGAAAGACAAACAGACAGACGGACAGGACTGTATTGATTAAGTTCATCGCTAAGAACGTATATGTACATATAATTAATGGTGTCCATAACACATTCATTATTGCATCACGCATTTGCATTTACTTTAACTTTTCACTTGAAATGTGTAAGACAATCACGTTTGCAAAAGTGAAAATACCCAAGATTTAATTTAATATTTTTGAGCCATTTATTTATTTGGAATAAAAAAAATCTTTATATCTACATTAATTATATAATTTATTATATCATACAAATATATTAATTATATTGTAAAAATTTTCTGTCACTAATATACAAAGCCAATAAACACTTTAGTCATACCACATTTTGTTTAAAATTTGACTTTAACCGAATTTAACGGCGACTGTGGGAATGGAAGCGGAATCCAAAGTGGAAGGAGACAAAGATAAGCCTCTTTCCAAAGCGAAGACCCACAGAATATCCAACGCATTCAAATTGATACAGAAAATAAATCGTTCAAGTTTTTTTACGACTTAAAACTTTACGACTTTTGTATTGGCCAAACAATGCTTTTATTTTTGTCAACAAATCTCTAAGAATAAATCCTTACATATGTATAAATGAGCATACATATATGATATATAAAGAACTATGTATAGATTGTCATTTAGGTTTGTCTTAAACATTCTAAAATTAAATTAATAAATATGTCTTAATAATGCAGAAATCGATGTGAATTTGTTATTATGCCGTCGCCATTTGCTGGTTTGGCTGAAATCGATTTTGTGTTGGAAACAGAAAGAATGAACTGGAAGCAGTTGAAAATGATTTTCAAGTAAAGTGAATGCTTTAAGAATTTTAATTGGGTTGCCCACTTTTGCATCTTGAGAACGAAAAACAGACATTTTGTCTGCTGTTCAGATTCAGATTCGAGTTCGCTTCGGCTTTGGGGCCTCAATTAAAGCATTTTAAAAATCACCAGGCATATTTTCATGGCCTGTCGAAGAAACGCATTAAAATGGGCGACGCGCCCTCCATTCCCATTCCAATTCCCATTTCCATTTCCAATCCCCACTCCACACTTTGTCTCTGTCTTCACTGATATCCAAGCGCTCATCTTCTGTGGCCCCCGCACTTGACTCTTGTTATAAGTACATCAGAGAACGATGTGGGACTCGATGGGACGAGTGTCTGGCTGTCTCTCGGCACCCATTGCCCGATTCTGATGCCTGATTCTCGTACCGATGGAATTGTTGTAGCCGCCATTGAAATTCAATGCGCAAACTTGCTGCATTTATCAGTTTCGGACAGCTCCTTGGATCGACAGGCATTATAGTCGTACATCTCTGGCGATACTTGTACATGCCGCTCGTATAGCACCATTTTTCATTTTCTCAATGTTTTCCGAAACAGTTTTATGTCTGCCCCCAAGGCACTTCAAAATGAGCGATGTCTCTGATCTAATTGCAATTGCGCACACCACACCACACCACACCATATCCCAATCCCAATCCGAATCCCAGACCTTGGCACTCGAGACTCAAGTGTTCCAAACCTGAATGGGCATTTCGATGGAAATCTTGTTTTCAATATTTTGAAATGCATTTCATGTCTATCATGTCACATTTCTCTGCGCTTGTTTTCATATTTCCAGCTCATATTTTATCAACCAAATTCGACGCTGCGGCTGACACATCAGTCACCATTCATTCCCAATGACAAGTCCATGGGTTGACCCATGTCTTATCTTGCCCATTTCTTCACAACTCCAAAAAAGGCATTGAAAACTTGAAATAAGTTAATAAATTACAATTTATACCCGACTCTGGTTGGTTGAGGCAGCAAATCAGCCTTTTGTTTGGTGTTTGGTGTTTTGTTTTATTTTTAATTTGGAATGCGGTAAATATTTATTCCATTCCCCCGGGCGACCGTTCAGTCTGTTTGGTTTGGTTTGGTTGAGTCTCCATTCGTTTCTTATAATACTGTTTTTTACGATCCTGTGTTAACACATGTTCCGTTAACGTTAACGCGAAGAGATTGCCCCCTCCTGATCTCGACTCTCCGTTCCCCCTAGAGATTTCGTTGTTTCTATTTCTCTATCTTCTTCTACTATATTAAATTATGCATTGCATTTTAATATTACTCCAGGCACTTTACTCTGAATCTATAGATATACTCCCATCTTATCAGAACATTTTGCTGATCGCGCGACACTTTGGTCGTTATAGTAAATCAATTAAGTAAATTTCAGAGTGTCCAAATGAGAGATAATCTTAAAGTTATAAAACTCATTTCATTTGGAATTCAAATGTGGAGATAGAATTGTTAAAAGTAGGTGTAGACTTAATACTTTATATCCTTTTTATGATTCGAATAAATTAAATGTTTATTTATAAAAAGTCAATTGATTAATAAAAATCGACTTTTGAATTCATATTTCTACTTCTACTACGACAATTTATATATAAATATTTAGAAACTGTGCAAATATATTTTGATTACTTCTTAAACTAAATTGTATATATCTTTGAGTATTAAATCAAACATATTTGACGATTATTCGATGATACCTTAAATTATACTTTATCAAATATAAATTATAATAATTTGATAAAACAAAATGAAATATAATAAACTCTTCGTGATTTCATAAAAATTTCGTTTGCAGCTTTCAGATTGCAGTTCAATTATAATTACTAAAAAAAATTTACATGAGATAGTAGGTAATTTATTATTATAAATTCGTGTTTCGAGCCTAATCCAAAACCGTAAAGAAAGATACAAATTATTAAAGATTGGTTAAGCTGTAATTAGGAGTATGCTTGCCGGACTGACAAATAAAACTCCCCCATCTTGTCGGTGTGTCTATTAGATATAATTGTAATATTTTTTAGACTGTCGTTTCATTTTAAATATTTATCCTTGCCCAAATTTGTGTAATTTTAATTGTGTCTGTAATTTAATCTGAATAAGCATTGTTTGCTTCTTAAATAAATGAAAAAATACAGCGTTGTGAAATTTACACGAAATCAGTTAAATGTATTTAAGCAATCATTATAGATATATAAATATCCATTTTTATCAACCTTTTGAAGTATTTTTGGGACCTTTGACCTTTCAACCTACTACGTTGCTCATTTTGGATTTTACTTTATATTTAAAAAAATAAAAATGGAACTAAAAATTTTTTATTTGCCCTTAATATTAATTTACTTAAATTAAAGATATTAAAATTTTGATTAAAAATTAACTATTTACTTTTAAAATTATTTGTACTTGACAGCCAATTTATGAAAAGAAATTTGTGGCTGCTAATAGCTTTTATTAAAACAACAACAATTTAAAATTCAAACCATATATTTATACGAGTATATTTAATATATATGTACGTATTTTAAATTTTAAATTTTTTCTTCAAGACTTTGGTGAGCAATTTCCGAAATGCGTCATGGTAGCTCTACAGTTTTAAAGAGTCTTTATTTAGTTTACGCCCTCAGTCAAAGAATTAGAAGAGCCTTCAACTGCTGTTCATCTTAAAAAAAGAAATGCCATAAAAAATGTCAAAATAAATTATGTAGCGCGATTAACTGGCATGAAAATAAGAAGATAATGCACAATTTGTGAATAGGTAATCGGAAAAGGGACGGGGAAGAGGAACTCCATTGTTATTGTTGCTTCAGTTGCGGTTTATCCGAGTTTCCCGGGAAAACAAAATGACAGGCGAGGGGAGGAGCTGGACAATTTCCATGGGAGTTACACCAAATGTGGCCATTACATGGATTAAATGGAACATTTACATGCTGGGAACAGCAGAAGCGACCCAGAGACACAATCAACCCTTGACAGAGCTCCATTGAAAACTGAACACCTGAGGAACAAGAAAAGGGAATGGCAAGGAGAAGGGGAAGTGGGCTGGCTCCTTGCAATTTTTTAATATGGCTGCTGGGATGTGCGGGGAATCGCAGGAGGATTCGAACGAAAACAATTGAAACTAGGAGCCAGAGTTTGGCATTTGATTGCAACGCTGTCATTTGTTATTTGCCCTTTTTGCTATCTGCTTTTTTGCATTCACTTTTCCGCCGAACGGGGTTTGATTTACGGCCATATTTTGCAGGCACTTCACGGGCCAAACTCTGCCTGTTTGTCTGTTTGCACGAAGGTTTTTTTATGGTTCTGTCCCATGAAATTGCAACAATTGTCAACCCTTTGCGAGTCGCCTGGCGAGCCTGCAACCTGACAACGTCGACGACGACGACGCAGTTTCAATTCCATTGAAACGCAATAACCACGCAAAGGTTTCAGACTTCAGACTCGGAGACAATGCGCCTCAGCTGCCTGTTTGGCAGCAGTTTAAAATCCATTTATGCCGCATATCATAAAAAAAGATGCGTATTTTTTTACTTTTTCCAACAGCAGCGTGAAATTGTTGTGTGTGTTTTGCGACAAGAATTTTACGCTCGAAAGGCTTCAAGCCCGTAACCCGTTCTCCCGTTCTCCTTTTCTTCTTCTCTGTCTCCGCTGGGCACCTGATGCCTAGGAATCCTTTCAGTCGCACAGGTAAACCTTGACTTTCACTTCTCAACGGACCCTCTCAGCATGTAGTTGCCGGAGTAAAAGCCAATTTAGTAGCGTTTTCTTTGGAGATGCCAGCAAAACTTAATTCGATTGACAATTTACGACGCGTAATTAGATGTGCGGGCGGTCGCTTCGACGTTCAATTGACGCCCTTCCAATTTAGCTGCAATGACCAATTAGAGGGCAACTTTCTAATTACATTAAGTCCACGAATTCATACGCTCCTGCTGACTTCCGCCTCCCCCTCGCATCATGATTGCTATTACTAATATAAGTAAGTATTATGAGCCTTCGATTTTGTGGCCCAATCAACGGCAACGACTACGGCAACAGCAACGTCGTCCATCTGCATATGGTTCCGAGTTGAACTGTGGGACGGCAGGCAAATTGATCAATTGGGTAACATTAAACAGGGACTCTCACTCCATATCCACATCCACATCCACATCCATATCCGTGTCCATATCATACTCCACCTCCATCTCTGTGAGACAACTTGGGAGTTTCGTGTCAACTTGTAGTTGATTTCATCAATAAATAAGCCAGAGCAGGGACATGTCTTAGTATGTGGAGTGCTATAGCTGCTGCTCCTGCTGCTGCTGTTTCTTCTACTACCGCTTCTACTTCTATTTCTACTATGCAGCGTTGCCAGATCGTGCAACCAAAATTTGTGCTTATCCGGTGGCCAAGTTACATCTAGAAATGAACAGTCTTCAAATTAGATTCTCAATTTGTTAAACAATTGCATGATATTATTAAAACATATATTTAAATGATTTTCGTAGAATAATGTTTTGTAGTATAGAATATTTACTTAATAACAGGTACCGTAACCAATATAAGTTTTATGAAATAAGAGTTTTTTCCTGAATTTAATAAAATTAATTGAAAAATAACCTATTTTAAATTTTTATATTAAAAATGTATCAATTTTTATTTAAGAGTTTTACCTTAGCTCTTAACTCCTATTTTCCAATTTTTATTATAGAAATTGCACAAAAAAATTGAATTCAAATGTCTTTTTACAAAGCTATTATGTTTATGGGTGTATAATACATCAATAGAAAGGTACTGAAATACTTAATGTATGAGCTTTTTAGTTATTCTTTCATTTGTTTAATAGCATTTTAATATATTATTGATTTCCATCTTCTTTAACACTCCCTCAGAAGCTCAACCATTATTTTGTCTATTTTTCTGGCAACGCCTTTTCTCCCCTTTCACCTTTCCATTCCCCTAAATAGTTGTCTCGTTTTGCTATCGTTGCTATCTACCATCATCGTAAATTACACGAAAAGTATCTATCTTTAGTTGGGAATTGTGCAATTTTATTAAAATTCCAAAACCAACGGAAACGAACCGACTTCGCCCCAACTGCTATGAATATACGATACGTATAGATATATGTATGGACTTGAATATGGACAAGGACTGCAGGGCAAAGGACGAAGGACGAAGGATGTGCACACCCCCTGTTGGCGCCATATTGCACAAAGTGTTGCTGTGTGTATGTCGATTTGGATGTTGTGGTTGTGGTTGTAGTTTGTGCTTGTTCCGGGTCGTCGTTGCTTTTATATAAACATGAGGCAAGATTAGATACAAATTACACCACAGCTTTCAAGGTGGGCGTCTTCTTTGCCTCTTTGGCAATTTGCACACCTTGCTGATTCTCCAGCCGTTGCTGCTGTGTATCCATAAGATACAAGCGCAGAGTTTCTGTAGTCCAACAGCAGCAGCAACAGCAACAAATGCAATAACAGCAAAACTTTGGCCCAGCAGAAGAAATGAAGAAGAAAATGTAAGAGAGGGAGAGTGGGAGTGGAAGAGAGAGGCAAATGGCATTTCTCAGGGCATGGGCTGAAGGATGCGCCTTGTAGCAAGGTGACTATGGTGACTTGGTGGCATGTGGCATGCCTAATGGCAGCGCAGTTCCCAAGTTGCAAGCGTATTTTATTTATTTCATAAATTTCCGTCAGCGATTATAAAATGTACAGAAAAATGGGAGAGAAAAAAGAAAAACTATGACGATGCCGTGGGGAAACACTCGCTGCTCCCGCTTTTCTTTCCCGGATCTCCACCAACGCAATTTCAACAAATAATTTATGTTTGCCAAATTCAAACTTTACTTATTTTCGCAAAAAGAAAAAGTTTGCTTCTGCCCTTCCTCGTGTCATGCCGCAAAAATTTCATTGGGCGGCTCAACCTGCCTCGCTGACTGTGTGGGCGGATGCGAAGGCGAAGGCGGTTGTCCTATGATGTGCTCCCTTCCCTTCCCTTTCTTTCCCTCGACTGAAGCCTAGCCCATGAGTCGAGTCTCATTCGGTGGCACGTTTGCAAAATGGCCCGATGCGTGTCTGGAATACATTTTCATGTTTGCCAAAAAGAAATGAGAGCTAAGCAAAACTTTTGGGCACAACTTCTGCCCCATCTCCTGTCCCATCTCCCGCCTCTGCTCCTGCCACAGTCACAACCACCTTGCCGCATGCTCCCTTTGGTGCATTCGTACATTTTGTCGGTGGCATTTTGACGCAAATTTATGTGAAATTGCTTGGCCAAGCAACACGGAAAGCGGCATTTTGTGTTTTCAAAAATTTAATGTAACTTTGTTTGTTTGTTGTGAGTGTGTTCGTGTGTGTGTGTGTGTGTATGTTAACTGATGATATTACTTTGCCGCTTTGTTGTGCGCCATGTGATTACACCACCAAGCTCGAAATTCGCACACATACATTCGTACCCACTCCCTCATTCCCTCCAGTTTTGTCCCTTTCCATTCGTTTGCCTTTTCCCCGCCTGGCCAGAGAAATGCCCTCGTGAAGGGTTTAATGTTAATTGCGGCCTTTGTTTGGTTTTCAATTCGATTAAGTTAATGGCGCCAAGCGTCGTCGGACAATGCCGTGTGGAAGGTTGGCCACAATTCACATCCCGTACCATCGGCAAACGAACGGACTCAATGGCTCAGTAGCAATATTTAAATTTCACTTTAGAACTGTTAACAGATTAAATTGCACCTGCGATTTCGATGAGGGAAATTTTTGCTTATAAATGTGCTCATTATGGATTAGACTGTTACAAGACTAAACGGCTTTCAGCTTGAATTTACTTTAGCTTAATCAATTTACTCAGATGATCAAAAAAAGCTTTGCGAATTTGTAAAGAAATTTAGTTTATTAACCTTTAGTGATTGTTATTCCCATGCTCAACAAACTGAATTGGTTCACAGAGTTGAAGAATATAACAGAATCAATTCCAAAAAACAATGATCATCAGGATTATAGTCAAAAACAAAGCATATAGTTTACATAAATTATTTCCAAAATATATTAGAATCTTATGTACTGAAAAAAACCTTAAAAATTCAAAAATTCAATTGGAAAGCAAATCCAAGTATTCTCTTACATATGGGAGACCCTGGATCGAGCCTAGTCTTATGATATTTATGTCCAAACATTCAGATTTATTGTATTCTCGCTGAAGATAAAATAATATTAAATAAAAAGGAAGCATAAAGTATTTATATTCTAGATAAGAACCCCGAGATAAGTCGTTATAGTTATGTTTATCATGTTTTATTCATAATTAATTAAATGGTTTTTAAGGTAATGCAAAACATTTATCAAATTGAACGACTCATGCAACATTTTTAAAGTATTGGACAAGTGATCAGACTTTATCTTTTAAACGTGTTTCGTGTCTTCAATTTAGGCACTAGCTTGGCACGGCCATTTCATCTAACGCCCAATGAATTACGAGGTCCAACGAGACCTGACCCTACTACTAACTAGCATTCAGTTAGAGGAATTCCATAACTCATAAGACTGAGCGAACAACGAATTATCGAATTTATTTCAGTATTAGAAATAAAGACTAAAATTTCAACATTAATAAAACTTTCTAAAGATATCGCAACCAAACTCGCAGGACTCTAGAAGATTATGAAATCTTCCTCGAGCCGAAGAAAAATTTCCTTTTAATTTTTAAGTAAATTTAAAAATATGTATATTTTAATATTCTATTTAAATGATCTAAGATGGAGTTAATTGTAGAGAAATGGACACAAGCTGAGTCTTTAAATGTGGCAGGTAACTGGACGCAGGCAGCAAACAGCAATTACAACATAAACAAAAAGAAGAAGGGGCAACAACAACAAAAAGTAGGCAGCTACTAAAACAGAAAACTGTCAACTTAAGAATCGTAAAACGTCGATTGTATTGGCAATAATTTTGCGCATTAAGCACACAAAGTTAATGCGACTAAAGTTTCAGCCGCATCTCGGACTGCGACTTCGACTTCAGGCTCGGATGCAAGGTGGGCAATCGACCAGTTGCAGGACAGGAGCGGGTAGAGAAGAAGAAGAAGAATGCTCCCAGCCGGCGCTCCTTAATGGAAGACTTGAATGCTCGTAAAGCCAGTGGGATAAGGACAGCGGGACAGGCAGCTGTGGGGGGGACTGGGTAGGGAAAGGGGAGTGAGAGTGGATTGAATGGGAATGAGAGTGGGAATGGATATTCCAGACTGTGGCCAACGAGTGCACCGCTGAGCACTTAAATGATGGAATTTGTTTGTTTTTCTTGTTGTTTTTGTTTGCCACAGTTGCCGTCTCTGTTGCACCACGTGTCTGCCGTCTCGCTTGCTCCCACTTAGAGTACACAGAGTTGGGATCCCGGCATGAGCTTGTGCATCTGGCACACTTACCGCGCAATTAATGGTGCAATTAAATGTTTACTTTAGACGCTTTCAGCTCCAGCCAAGGCAAGGGGGCGGGGGGAGATCAGATCGAAAAATGTCGATGGGATGTCGAGACTCTTCCGCTTATCAATTGATGCCGTAGATGCAGTTGTATAAATTGCAGTTGCAGTTGCACTTGTTGTCGGCCATCTTGTTGCAGCCAAGACCGGCTCAGCTGCCACTTTAAAGACACACCCAAAAGTATTTTAAGTTGCGGACTTTAGGCTTTTTCGTAAATCATTTGATAATTTGCATTTCGATTGCTTTTGTCTCTTTTTTTTAGTCCATTTGCATGCAAATTATTCCCAGTTTAGCTTCGATCCGAAACCATTTTGTTTCTATATGGTGGTCTACATTATTCACACTTCTTGAAACCGATCATTATCTTCACTAAGATGGAGCACTACGCCGGGATGGAAAAGATAAAATCACAATATCATATTCTGTTCGTTGACACTCTTTTCAACTTTTCTCCGGGATATATTATAGTATTATTTATCACCACTTGATTGACCAGAATAACCTGTCTACTAATTATCATAAAGCAATTTTACCTTTAACAAAAACTAATTAATAATTGATTTTTTATTGGCTCGTTAGATATATATTTATGCAACGCCTTCTTTATCAATATTTAATTTGAATTCATGGTGTAAAAGTTATTTTTTCAGACTCTCCGTTTTCCTCTTTCTGTTTTTCAAATATTTCCTACTTTAAGACCTTTGGATCGTTAAACAATTTGTTGCACAATTCAGCAAAGAGCCAGAAAATTGCACGCCCATTAAAATATTAATCCTTCCGCTTGCAATTGCAACAACTTAAGCATTACACATGTTTTCCTAACCATCTCGACTCTCTGCCTGATGATGTCGATGCTGATGTTGAAGTTGAAGTTGATGTGATGTATGCGGAACTCTCGCTTTCGCTTTAAGAGATCATAAAGCAGTTTTAACGACCGTTTTGTGGTTGTTGTTGTTGTCGTCCCGCAAATAGAGTGAAAATCTAAAAAATGGAAAAATCGCCTGGCTGTTTGGGATTCTTCATGGCGTTTCCATTGGTTTCTTGCGGTGCTCGTCAAAGAGTTCCAATTATATACATTTTAATTGCCCTCGGAATGTTCAAGGAAAAACGAAAGTGGTTGTCCCCGGGCAGTCGGGCTGAGAGCTGTGCCGAGAGTTGACTTAATGGCCCTTAAAGAACCATTAAAGGCTGAATTATGATTTCGAGGTCGCCAAAAGGCGAGGCACTTTCGATTTTATATCCGCGACATGACGTGCGCCAACTCCTTACAAACTATCAAAGTGAAATTTTCAAATGTTACCCATGTGTGAACTGGGTGGGTATCTGCACCTATAGTATATCTTTAAATTTATATATAGTCTGCTTGCTTTATATATCATTTGTGACGCATCTACATCGTGCTGATGTCGTGTGACAGTCGCTCGTCAGCAGGAATTCAAAATGACGCCTGTCACTTGTCCCCTTATTTATTGCACTTGCACGAGTCCGACTCTGGGCCTGAATTGACTCTAAGGGGCTATCTGACCACTCACTACTCACTTCGCTTGCCCGTCCCTATCTCCCTGTCCCACATCTCGCACTCACAGTCCGCAAATGCATTTAAATATTCAATTTCAATATGTACTTTCTGTCAACGAACAAATCCCAGCAATCCCAGCTCCAGGCTCAGACTCAGACTCAGACGCCTTCCATGCTAACTGTCCGTTTAGCATTTATGCATATATCTTTCTGGACATTCTTTTGTTTTTTGTTTAAATGAATTAGCTCGAGAGCCATGTCCACGACGAGGCCGAACAAAGAATGCATAAATTACTCCAGCCGACTTGATTGCCATGATTTTGGCTTCCACAGCAACGCCCTCTCTCTCTCTCCCGCTCAGATCGAATCGTCTAAAAAGAATCACTGTCTTTAAATCATTGAAATGAAGGTCTTTCTGCTCAATTGACTCGTCGTGCTCCTCCAATTTTGGAACATGTTCTGGCGGAGTTCAATGCGCTTCAACTGTCGTCTGGACTTCAAATCAGACTGTGATTTAATAAAATTACACATAAATATTCTACAAATATGCTTTCCTTTCTTCTTTCCAGATCCTCGAGACTCTTGTGGATGGATACCTACACAATTGTGAGTTATAAAAATATCAAACATATCATACATATATACTAAAATGAACCCATATATGAGTTTATTTTTTCATTTATTTTTATTATTTTAATTATTATTATTTAGGAATTATTTTAATTATTGTGATAGTACGTATTATTTTCCGTTTTGACCAGAGTATCAAGTCGAAACGGATATCGGTTTCAGTTACGGTTTCGGTTATGTTTGCATTTTCGGTTATCGGCTATGCAAAATATATCGTTTACGTAACGGTTACCCGTTTTTTTTTAATGTTTTGGTTTTAAGATACCGGTATGATTTGGGATCCCAAAAAATTATAAAAATATTAAAGATATGAAAATTGAAAAAAAAAAACATTTTCTGGGGTGCCACAGAAATCTCTTTCACCTGAAAAATGACGTAAATTTCATACAAATGTACGTCAAATTCAAGTGAAAGAGATTTCTGTGGCACCCCAGTTTAAGTTTTTAAAAAGTTAGATCTTGTCATTGAAATCAAAATATAAATTAAATAAGGGCAGAAATAAAAATTTAATCAAGTTTTTAAAACGATGATTTCTCCTTAACAACATTATTAAATTTTGTGCTTGACCAAATGGAAATTAACCGTTATGCATGAATCGGTTTCTTAAAGGCTATATCGGTTTTAATAATTTGTGTTTTTCGGTATCTGTATAATAAAAAGTTTTCCTTCGGTTACGGTTTCAGCTGTGGCTGCCAATTTTAATCGGTTAATACCGGTGAAAGGTTACGGTTTTAATCACTAACACAATAATTTTAAAAAACCCTTCCGTAAATGTAAAAAAGGGTTATGTTATTAAACAATTATTCCACAAGATCTAACTTTAAGCGCCAGTAATATAATCCAAATTCAAAGAAATCACCATAATACTGATTAAATCTTCCTTAAAAACATCAAAAAGTTTAAATACGAAAAAAATATATGTATCATAAATTAATGTATATTCAAAACTCATTATACAATTGAAACAAAAATATATTTACATTATCATGTGATGTAAATCGTCAAACGAGCACATGGCCTAATTAAAAAAAAACTTCGAAATAAATTTTATAAATTCAATAGCTAAATTTCATACTAAAACGATTTATTCATTTCTTTCAACTTCTTAACCAATTTATTATTATTATTATTATTTCTTTATAAGGATTAGGATAGGATAGTCTCAACGCGTTGCTTACTTAATCCGAAATTTTTTTTACTTTAAAGGTGTATTTTTATAATTTAGTCATTTAATTAATAATTCATTAAATATTCTATTAAATAAGTTATTCTGGATTTTTAATTACATTCTGTTGTAACATGATATGATGATTAATAATGAACTTACATATTTAATACAGCTCTATCATATAAAAAATACTGATAATATAATATTAAAAACATCAATATTCTCATCTATTCCAAAAGTCAATTATCGGTGCAAATTTTTAGTTGTTTCTAAAAGTATTTGTCTTGCGATTCGCGTGGTTAAGCAATTAATCATTATTTTTGCAAATTACCCCGAGAGACAACTATATTGTGCACAAAGGCTTTTATGTAGTACAGTGAAGATCCAACCCAATGCAAATCTATTTTACGGGCCTGCGATTCGACGAATCATGATTTTATTACGGCAATCGTAACTCGTCGATTTTATAGTTAATCGATGGCCATTTAGGGGCTTAAACGTCCCATGCATATTAAATATATTTGGGTGAGTAGAACGTATATATGTATATCAATACGATATATTTATACGATATGCATCTCCAATGGGCGACATACAATGTCTGGGTGATTTATTTGTTTTTAAAGACGTGTTTAGCGCACAGTTTCTTAATTGCCGGAATCGTAAACCTGACTACAGATCATCGTAAAAGCCACCTCAGAGTTGTTGTTTCTGTTTCGGTTTTTGTTGCTTCTCATCTGCTGTTGGCCCATTTGTGGAATTCGTGAGCACCGAGATTACATCGAAAGTTTTTATAAGCTTCTATTTATGTGTATTCATGGATAGAGACACTTTTGGTTCAATGTCAATAATGGAATATGGAAAATAGATACGACACTCCGAGCAGCCGCACTAGGAATACCAAAGGCAACAACAACCATAACATAGAACCAAAAACCACCCCGACAACTGTGAAACGAGAGCAGAAACCCAGGAAAAGGAAGAATGAGAACCTCACCCAGAGTGCGAGCAAGAGCGAGAGAGAACTAAGAAAGACACGAAAGAAACGACAACAACAACGACAACGACAAGTCGTATTTGTGGCAATGACAGCAACAACAACAATTTCAGCATTTCCAAAATCAAATATGGCCGAATTAAATGTTCTTGCTCTGCTCTTTGTGCGCTCCTTCGCCGCGGCCATTGTTGCCATGACAACCGGTTGCATGCTGTCGGCCAGGGGGGATGAGGGAAAGGGACAGGAACTGGCCTGGCAGACGAGACCGAAGCGACGCGTCCCATGTTCATAAATTCATTTGGCGTTGCTATCATTGTTGTTGCTGTTGTTGTTGTTGTTGTTGCCGCTGTCGTTGTTGTTATTGTTGCCGTTGTCAAGTGAGTTTCTCGTTTCGTTTCGTTATCTCTGGTCTGTGCCGTTGCCTGCTTCTCTTCCTCTTTTCACTGTCATCTCTCCATCTTCTACATCTGAGAGGCGTCGATTGCTCTCATCGCAACGCTAGCTGAGGTTCAACGGCATCTCAACTGCCGGCACGATCGGAAAACTGTCGCTACACTTGTCCCCAGAGTTAATCATCTCAGACTGTTGCAAAACTACACCACGTGTCTTTAACCAGTTTTTGTCCCAGATACACATACAGTTAGCCAAGTAATTTTATTAGCAAAAATAAAAAATGCACATATTTGCTAATATTTTAATTTTATTCAGTTCAAATCGTCACTATCAATTCCAATTAAATAAGAATAAAATGTAAGACCAGGAACATGTTTAGCTTAATAAAGTATATGCATTTGTTTCTCTGTCAAAACAATTACTTGCCTTACTGTATTTTTACATTTTTAAAATTATCAACTCCTACAGTGGTCCAAAGAAGTTGACACCCTTAATGGTGCGACTATTGATATGACCCTCGTAGGAGTGCAGGAATTCGCCATCCTTGTAGTTGCGGCTGTCATAGAGATAAATGCCCGCATCGCTGTAGGAAGCCAGAATCTCGCTGCCGCTGTGATTGTAGACGGCACACGTGATCTGCGTTATCTTGGTATCCTTCAGGTCTTTGGGCGTCATTTCATGCACGGATTTGTTCAGCTTGCGTTTGTCGTACACTCGCAGTTTGTCATCGGAGCCGCTGATGCAAAACTCCGGCGCATACGGATGATGGGCAATGCTGAACAGACGCACGCGTCGCTTGTCGCCGACGCAGTGCAGCAGCGTGGTTGACTTGTTGCTGCGCAGATCAAAGTGCTTGACGGCCGCATCCTCGCCAGCACTCATGATCTCATGCCGACTCGCTCACAGTTCTGCGCGCCGAGTTCGTGTAAGGCCCTCATTCGCTTTTATACATGCGTGGCCGGGGTTCTCTGTGGGAAGTTTATAAGACCGCGCGGCGGACTCCGCTACGAGGTCGAGCGTTTTGGTGAGTTCTTCGCGGGGCTCTGCTGCATACTTTTCTGTATGCGTATTTCTGGTGTTAAAAAACTCTAGTTGGAATTCTGGCTGGTTCTAGTATGAAATCTGGTTGGAATTCTTATTGAAATACCCCACCCCTAATGAGCGGCAAATCTGCACGGCAGTAGAAATAAAATGTTTATACATATTTTTAATTAATAATTTTATTTAAACATTGATTTACATTCTTTTATTACATTCTAACAGTAACTTAAACTAATTTAGATATATAAGAACACTGAAAAGAAAGAAAAAAACAAACAATAATTACAAATGTGGTATTTTATGTGTTTTGTATTTTACTTACCTGGCTTGTGTGTAAATACAAAACAGTAGCACTGCCGAATGTGGTAGACTGCAATATATTAATTGTGTTTTATTTGTATATTATGTTAACATACGCAATAAATATATTTAACTTACCGCTTCACTTATGTGAAAAAAATTATATTTTAGTTCTGATAAGAATGGTATTCCATCCCTTATCGTGGCCTTTGAGATTTTGCGCAGTCAATGGAAAAGCAATGCACTGATGTTGCGGCTCTTATGCAACAGATGGCGCTTTTCCAGTTGCGGCAACTGTCGCTCGCAGCGCTGCATATTACAAATGCATTTACCTAAATATCTTAAAATATTTGTACACAGTTTTTGACAATTAAAAATAATAAAACTCAGATTCTTTCTTTTCTTAAATACATTTTGTTTATTTAATTAGAATATATAAATTGACTTAAGCTGCAACTGAAAGTAAACCTACTAAAATAGATAACAACAAGACATAGTAACGCTGAACAAGGAGACACCTGTATATTTGTTAATTTAACATTTAATATGATTTGATTGTATAAAAAGGCATCTTATCTTTTGATCGTATTTTCTCTCATGTATTTTATTGCTCTCACATTAAATGCAAAATGAGAATAAATTAAAAAAAAAGTATTTGTTGGCATTTATATTAGAAAGTAGCCAAAGTGGTAAGAAAATATAATTAGCTAAAAACATATGGCAAGACGAGATCGACCCATTCTTCATAGGATCGAAAAATTCCGCAGCTTTTTCATAGTTTGATACCTTGTCCTTAAATATTCCTGACTGTAATGTAATGTCGATCCACAAGTTGAACCATAAATATGATTCTTTGAAGGAAACTGTATTGAAAATAGTATAACTGTAATAATAAATGTTTTTATTTTAATTTGAGATTGTCGGTTCTTAGTACAGGATTTCAGTCTAAAAGTATTATTTTATATCCATGAATATTTTTCAAGCCCTTAAATATTTTATTCTTGAACGATAACGGCCCATCTCAATTCGTCTTTGGCAGTCTCCAGGCAACTAGAGTCAGCTGTTCGGGCTTCATCATCATCATTTCGGCTGCGTCTGTGCGACTCCAATCAGCGGGGCATCAATCAAAAGTGGCACAGTGCAACAAGTGGCAAGTGACAGTGGCTGAAAAGCGTTCCCCAAGCAACCAGAATAACAAAAAAATATTGAATTAAAACAACGTTTCAATTAGCATTTAATTAAAATTTTATTGAAGGTAAACCGGAACAGTTTAAATTTATATTACTTATCAATTGTGCTTAAGGTGTTTTTTTAGTGATTTGTTAATTGTTATTTACAAATTGTTGTTCACACATCCCGCGTTGCTCGTGTTTCCTCGTGTTACGTATACTGAAGGTATACCGGATAGGATACACTCAGGATACATTCAGTATACGTATACGAAGTTGCACAGGTTCTTCAAATAAATACAACCAATGGATAATACACCTCCGATTTCCTCGCTTATTATTAAACACTGCGCTCTGTGGACAGCTGCCGTTGTTGACCCGACGATTGCACGGCCGCAACTGAGTCGCCGGCAGGAAAAACTAACCGGCGACTACCCGTAATTGTCGTTTCCTTCTTCGTACCGGCTCGTGTTCGTGTCGTGTCCGTGTCGTGTCGTGCCGGGTCGTGCCGGGTCGTGTTGTGCGTGTTCGTTTCACAGGCGTTTTTCCCTTAAACAGCAGACAGAAGGGAAGGCAACGCAACGCATCGCTTCCGCTTGCCTGCCTGCCTGCTTTTTTGCCGTTCTGCCCGACCGACAGGATGTCCTTTAATGCAGTTGGTGGTTGCTGACAGTAGCTCGACATTTACTGTGCGAGAATCCAGCCAAAAGATTTAGATAAACTCCGGCACTTGTCGCATAGTACGTGCTCCACTCTGCACTCCGCTCCATGAAACGGGTAACTTCTTCTAGGCATCTTCAGCTATCTGTTGGATCCTAGAAACAGGTGAAAGAGAAGAAAGCAAAAGATTAACAATAATAAATTTACCAAGTTACTGCCAGCCATCTCCCCTCTCTTTATCTTTCTCCCTCACTCTTTTCCTCCATATATCTCTTTCTCTCTCTCTTTCTCGTTGTACTCTCCAACTAATGCTGCAACTATTTCGCCAATCGCGATAATCACCCTTTGTTGGCAACGGAATAAGGCAGCCGAAGGAGCCGCCATTCTCAGCCCACACCAACTACGAGCCGTAGTTGGGTGCACGTCCTTCCATTTAATCCAAGAAGACAAACACACACACACACACACACACACACACACGCACACCCGTTGCAGACGATACAAGTCACAGGCAACCAACCAGCCAAACTCTCTGGCAATCTAATGCCTAAGATAAAATTCAAAATTTATAATATTGCACAGTTTGCCCGATATAAAACGTAAACTTATGGCTCTCGAAGAGTACGTGCCATATTTTTCTATGTATATGTATGTGCCACACTCAGCTACTTCTATGGCTGTGAAAGCAATATGTGTGTGTGTGTTTGTGTGTGTGACTCTCGGGCCGTGCCCAACCCTTGCACGGCAAAGAGTCACGAGCTCGTTATGCCTGTGAGATTTCATTTGTGTGAGCAGCCAGAAGGTCCAACCCCCAGACACAGTGGGACAATAACAACGGAAATGCAGTGAAAATTCAAGTAATTCTGATTACTTTATTTTAAGTTAAATTTTGATCTTTTAATTAAAATTTTACAAATACATATGTAGCTAGACGGCCAGTCAAAAGAATTTTTAAGCGGAAATAGTGAAATTTTCTCAGATGTGAAAAAATGTTCTTCATTGCAGTGGTATCATCATTTCATATTAAAATCTCAACTGACAAAAGATTTTGATGTATTTTGTTGAAATACATGAGATTAAATTCAACAATTTCGTAAGAAATAAATCTGATAATAAATAGTTTACATTAAATATGAATTATATAGCTTGAAAATAAAACGTATTTCGGAACAAGTAAGAATCACATCGTCTCTAGCATATTAAATTATTAGTTTATATGTACTTGCAGTACTGAGAAACTCAACAAACACATAATATAAACAATAATTAAAAAAAAAAGGAATATGTATAAGACAAATCTTTTAGTCAGCCTCAGTGTTCAAACTGTCTCTAATTTTCACTGTACTTTAATTGCTTTGAACTTTGACCAGTTCCGTTCAGTTTCGCCACACTGTGCATGGGCCTACCGCTTACATGTGTCTGTATGTATGATTTTCCTTGGCAAAGAACACGTGGGTTCGACAATCCAAATGGGGGTTGAGGGTTCTCTATGAATGTAGAGTGTGGTAGCGCAGGGTGGGTGGGGGTAGGAATGAGGGGGTCGCTCACACAAAACGGCCGTTACAACCATAAATATCATTTTTTTATTGGCACAACCCTAAATGGCGGCATTTGGCAAAGCAAATTCCAATGCAAAACGCTGCTCCGCCAACCTGTTGGGGGAGTGGGGAAAGAGTGGGGAAGGATGGGGTGGAAAACCAAGCGACACGCGGACAAACGGACTGGTAAATGGACATTGGGATAGACAGAGGCCGCATAACGAGCGCCAAGGGCTGTTTCATCCTGATCATGGAATTGGGATTGAAAAGGAGACGGAGGAGTTGGGGTTGGGGTAGGGGTTGGAGACAGTGATGTACGGACCCAAGGCCCACCTTTAAGAATGTGCGACAATTTGCAAACGCAACGAGCCGTGTGGAGCAGTCAGTAAAATAACTAAATGGGGGAATCGAGACGGAATCCGTTTGGAAAATCTCTTGTGCTCAGAAATCGCATTGTAGAACAACGCACGGTACGTGACTTTATGGCGAATCGTTGCCCGGCCCAAGGTGCTAAATGCTCCACGACACGGCGGAGGGGAGTTTGGAGGGTGTTGGAGCTGCAGCAACGTTTGATATTTGCACGCTTCGTTTGGTGAAAGAATAGAACTGAAATGACGGGACTGACAGACAGACAGACAGACAGAGACGTCATAAACGAAGGGAAACAATTGCTTGAAATTACAGACGCCATTGCGCCATTGTTGGCAGCAGACGCATACGAAAAAACCTCCATCTCCCCTCCCATTCCATCTTCCTATAACCCCAACCCCAACCACAACCCCTGCCTCAATCCCTAGCCCAGTTATTTCTACAATCGCACTTCCTGCGAGTACCTGCCCTGGACCACAGCGCTTTCAGTTGATTGTTTCCTCGACGGGGGAAAAGCAGCCCAACCGCAGCCACGCCCCCCAGACCCATCACGCCCACCAGACCCATCAGTGGCAACAGACCCGCACAGCAATTGTAAAATTTCTCATACTGCCACACTTGATTCTGCATTCGTTACCTCTGCCTTCCAGTGTCTTTGGGGCGTAGTTTTCAAATGAGTTTCTCTGCTTCTCTATCTCGTTCTCTAATTCTCAATTATTTTCGTGCATTTGGATTTCGCTTTCTTTCTAGAAAGCGAGACAGCGCGAACATTTTTTTTTATCGCCCATTGGGGATTATGTCTCGAAAATTGAAGTTTAATTTAGTTTTTAAATTAGTTTCACCTCAAGCTGACTTTGGCTGCACCCGTAGAAAAAGTTCTCAAAGCAAATCGAATTGAAAAGTTCAAAAAACTTGTTGAAAAGAACTAGAGAAAATGTCAGATTGGTTTCAGTTAATATTTTCTCCACCATCCTTGTGAATTTTGACCCTATCAAATTCAGCATAATGAATAGCACTCATATCTAGAGACAACTGCGACTCGTATTCACATTCGCATTCGTATTCAACCCGCTATCAAAACTATTCGACATCAAGTGTAATTTAAATTTTAGAAGCAAAGGAATTGTGGTTGCGGTTCTTATAAGCAGAGTCGATGGCATTGCGGGTGTGTCGACTCGGATGGAGGAGGAGGGAGGAGACTGTGTGCTGGGCAATATTGCGTCAACGACTTGCAAACAAAATTAGAAAAGAAAACCCAAGCGGTGGGTAGCATATGCTGTTGAGTGCGCTCCGGCATCAAAATGACTACACAAACTTTTCAAATTAGATTTCACACCCAAAACTAAACACGAGACGGAGAAGGCGGTGAATCTGAGATGAGGATGGGAAATTGTCCAAGCTGAATCTGAATCTGAAGCCAGAGTGCCAGTCATGACACTTGCGTACAGAGTTTGCCTGCTGCGTTGGATTGTCGGTGGATCGGTGGCTCGGTGGCGTATGAGCAACTTGCGACAGCTGTGCAAACGCTCAAGTGGAAGCAACTGCGAAATGGACACAATTAGTGTGCAATTTATGCGCCATGGAGCAACAGCAGACGGTATGATTGTCTTCGTTGGTGTCTTGTCTGCGCTGCAATTTGAATGACCAAGTTAGACGCCCCCTTTAATGGGATTCGAGTTCGACTCGAAGCCACGCCTTGGTCGCCTACTCGCCCCCAATACCTGTCTCTCTGTCCGACTCTGTTTCAGAGCTGCCTCAGAGTCAATTTTCTCATTTAAAGCAGCGCGTGGGCAGCTCGACAATTTGATAATACCCAAGGCAAGCAGCTCATCTCATTGTCTGTCTATCTGTCTGTCTGTCGCCTCATTGTGCTTCGTAAAGCGCGTGGCATTTAATTTAATGCGCTGTGTGGTAGGCATTCATGTGTGGCAGTCACTGTTGCCCATTAATGTAAATTCTGCGGGGCATTCTTACAGCTTCATTATGAAGTTGCAACCACCGCAGCCACCGGAGCTGCAACCACCGCACCACATACGACACATAAATCAAAGTGAACCTCATACCAAACTGTCGTTTGATAATTTGCGAAAAATGCTACAGACACCGTCATATTGTATCGTGTATCGTTGCTCTACATATGTGTGCATATGTCATGTATGTGTTTGTATGTATATCTATGTATGTACTTCACGCCTGCATCTGCCGCATAATGCGAATAAAATGGCAAAATTGGAATATCTTTTCCACAGTTTCTGCCATTTTGATGCTGCGATGCGGCCCAATGCTGAATGCAACTCGAATCCGCCCCTGTGCTCGCCTCTCCTCGTAGGTGCGAGAGTGCGTAATTATGCGTTCGCAGTCGTAAAACTTAACTTTACGACTGCACATCATGATTGGCCCACCCTGTCTTCCCCTTACCCTTCCCCAGTCCCTTCTCATTCCCCTTTCCCTGCATTCGCCTTAACACGCCTTGTTCTGTCTGCTGCCATTTGATTGATTTATACGTGTGTGAAAATCAAATGCTGCCCGCCTGCAGCTCGTAAAACAAAACTAACTGCGTGTCTTAGAATCGCAATTGACTTGGCCAGTTTTCGGAGCCGGGTCAGTTGCCAGTTGGCAGCATCAGTGCGCACTTTTGTCGCGCATACGCCCCATTGGCCGTGTGAAAATCGGGCCACAAATAAAATGAATGCTGGGGGAGTTGTGCGAACAAATTGGCGGCGATTCTAGGAAAAATTTGCAAAGTCGGAGTCTATAGTTTAAAAAATGAGTGTAAACTTGGAGTGAGATGTGGAAAGACTAATGTGGTGAAACCTCTGAAAAGTTAGTAAGATTAAATTATAGACCAGAAACCAAATTTATCTTTGGCACCCCAAAAATTTGTTACCCTTTTAAAAGATCTGTATTTACTTTCGAAAGCTATATGATTGAACAGTCCGAATTTAAGCAATATATGTGGTATATTAGTTGAGATATGTCAATAATCGAACATCGTTCCTATTCCAGCTGAATGGTATACTCAAACAGCTGAATGATATCGAAACAGATGGACAGAGGAACAGACTGACACGGCACAATCCACATCACACCACATCCCATATTTTATGACAAAATTGTAGGGTATAAAAAGCAAGCATAGGAAACACTCAAAAGAACAAATATAGATTTACCTTATCGTTACTAATGTTTCAGTCGAATCATTAAACATCTTCTGTTACAATACAAATCTATTCAATATTTATGCATAATTTAATTTTGATAAAAAATCTACAATGTAATAAAGTGTTGTATATTATGGCTCACCAAATATTGTCTGCAGTTTGAATGGCTGAAAGATTCAAAAATAAAATACTAACAGCTCGCAGACGATACATTTGAGGTTAGGTCTGTGAAAATACCAAATATAAAAATGGCCTACCCCAATAATCAAATTAAATAGAAGTTGAAGGGAAAAGAAAGCCGAAGATAATTGACAAAGTCTAGGCCGAAAAATATGCTGCAAATCGAATGAAGCAAAAGAGAAGCGAGAATAATTGGCGTAATCATCTTACAGTGCTCGCAACTCGTATTCTTACAGCAGTTGGAGCCAGACATTCATCGTAGCTTAGTGATTATTACCGTTGTTGTTGCTGTTGGGGTTGTTGTTGTTTTCGACGGGTTTCCTGCACGCCCCGTCGTCTGGCAGTCTGTCAATCAGTCAGCCAGTCAGTCAGTCAGTCATTCAGTCAGTCATTCACAGTGCCTGAAGTGCTTACTTATCATCCCAGACAGATGATGTTGTCGGCTTCTCTGTCTCTGTCGCTCTCTTATGACAACACTACACGTAGGCATTTTGGGGCTCTTTATAGTGAACAGTGTGTGTGTGTGTGTGACGTCGCCGCTGCGAATTGGCGGCCGAAAGCAAAACAAACCATAAACGTGCGTAGCAAGCGCGAAAGCGAATACGAAGACGAAGAGGGGGACTAAAACGAAAACGAAAACAGAAAACGAGAGACAGCAAAAATTCGGGCAGAGTTTTCGTCAAAGGGTCGACCTCGAACCCTGCCCCCTCCCCCTCCTTTCGACCCCCCTTTCCCAGCAAGAGCCATAAGTCAATGTCAATGGCACGCAGACAGACAAACGACACACACACACACACACTCACACACACACACTCACACACACACACATAGACAAGCAACTTTAGTTTTGGGGCTGTGCTTTGAGAGTGTTTCCATGTTTAATAAGACCTTGACATGCGACATTCGCCTGACAAACCGACAAACCGACAAACTGAAAACGAGCACAAATTTGTTATTTGGTGTTTATGGGCGGCGTTTAAAATAGCCAGAAATTGCCTCAATTCCATCTGTAAAAGAAGAAGAAGGGGTAAATATTAATATTTTTAGGTTTCAGTTTGAAATCTGTGAAAGCTTGAATTAATTTCAATATTTTTAGATTCTTATCAGGGCATCGTCGTTGACTGAAACAAGTTTCCATGCAGCCCACACTCACACTCATACAATCATGCACTCACACACTCAATGACTCACACATACACACACATACACATATATACTAAATGCAAACCTGTTTTCTTTAGTGCAGCGCTTTAACGGTAAACAAAAACACCAGAAACTATAAATTTTGATTGCTCACATAAATTTAACACAATATAAAATTACAAAAATTAAAACATGATTAATTTCAATGCACACATTTTAGATGATGTTTTTTTCTAATCTTTTCTTTAACACTTTACAGTTACAATTGCAATTACAGTTATGACAAGTACTTGAAGTTTATTTTTAGCTGCCGCAATTTTTGGGACGTTTATTTTTTTGGCGGATGTTTGCTTTTCAACGTTTTGCGTTCATTTGAAGCCGTCGCCCGACGATTTCTTCTGCGCCGCTTGGCCGCTGCCTCTGCCGGCGTCGCAGTCGACGTCGCCGTTCGTGGCTGCGACGCGCACGCGGCCCGTTTCTGTATCTGTGCGTATCTCATAGATATCGCCCCATGGCACAGCCGAGAGTATCTATGTGTGTTGCGGCGTATCTGTGAACGTATATATGTAATTGTGTGTGTGTGTGTGTATGTGATATCCATGCGCGCAGCAACTGCTCAACAAATGTCCCATTGCTGGTACTTTCTGGCTCAGCTCAGCTCAGCTGGCTCGCCAGTTACTCTAACAGCCGTTTACAGTTAAAAGTACTTTACTCGCATTGCAAATTCGAAATTGGGAAATTTCACAACTTGCTTTGCGAGCCGGCAACGGCAGCGACAGCGACGACGACAGCGACAGCGACTGCTGAATTTCCCAACCACGTGCTTCGCTCGCATTGTTGTTGCTTTGACTTTGTTTGGTTTTTGTTATTGTGCTTTTTGTGCAGAAAGAGCTTTTAGCTTTGCGTTTGCGTTTGCGTTTGCCGCTGCTCTAGTACATAACCGCGTCGTTTACATTGTCATTGTTGTTGTTGTTGGTGTTGCTTTGTTTTTTGCCAATTGACGGCGCGTCTTCAATTCATTTATGAGGCACTTTTAGGGCTGTCTGCGACCCATTTTGAGTTTGGTTTCTCTTGTTTGCCTCGGTCCTCCTCTTCAGCTCATTGCTGTTGTTGTTGTTGTTGTTGTTGCAATTAATGACCATTTGAATTATATTTGCGCTCGTAAAATTTACAAGAATTGTTTGCTGGCATTTCGTTTCGTTTTCAACCATCCATCCTCTCAACGGCTGCTCCTCCACAAAATCCAGTTTTCCCATTCATTTCCTACGTAGACAGCAGAAATTTTTACGACTTTTCTGCACAATGCGCAAATACTTCGACAATGGACCAACGCCCCAATCCCCTTTCGCATTCCAACCCAGAGCCAGAACTGTTCAGGCCTGGTCTGGACGTGGCACCATTTACCGTTGCCTGCATGGGACATTTTATTGCAGGTTTCTTTGCTTTTGTTCATTTAATAAATCGTTTGTTGATAACAAATTTTCTACTCGGCTTTTATTAAAATTTTGGAAAATATTTGTTATTGCAGTAATTGTTAAGGGTCAAGATGCGAATTTATTTATTTGCAATGTGATAAACATATGTTATTATAAAATAATAATAATAAATTATAGTACTATATAATCCAGTACATAATATATCAAATGTCGTACAATATTTCTAATTGCTTTTACTGCGTTTGAGTTGTTCTAAAATAAATAAATTTAAATTTAATAAATATACAGTTCCATAATGAAGTATTGTTTTATATAAGATATTCGATTTGGACAGTATTGATATGGCTTCTGATTTAATAACTTTTATGTTCAATATTGTTTAATGCAATCTTTATATGACTGCATTTTTCTCTGCCTGACTAAATGATTTTCACATAAACAGTTGTGCTGAAAATGTTCTCTGCTTGACTAGATATGTATGTGTACATGTGTGTGTGTGTGTGTTGGTGGCAACCCCTCACCTGGTTGCAAAGATAATGTGCAACCCTTAGCTAACTGCTTGCACCACCCTTAAAAGATAAAGCATTAACAAGCGCAACTGCAACTGTGTGAGTGTGTGTGCACTATCTGTGTGTGTGAGTGTGTGTGTGTGAGTGTGTGTGTGTGAGTGTGTGTGTGTGAGTGTGTATCTCACTGCGCTTACCCCTAATTGCAATGCCATAAAAAACTGCAATTCAAACGAAGGACAACCACTGAGACAAGCAAAAGGGATGGGAAAAACAAGAGACTCTGCTAAATGATAGACTCTCGGCAATTGCCGTTGCATTCAGCAATGTTTGCGATTACAACGGGGAATTGTCGTTAGTCCAGACACTCGAGAAGACAACGAGCTTTGCCCATTAGCAACAGATGCAGAAGCAGTGGCAAGAAGAGGACACCAGAAAGCAGTTTGCATCGCATCAAATTATGCGAAAATACATTTTCACTTTTGGCATTGGAGATTGGCAGCAAACGGCGAAGAGCGGAGCAGAGTGATATGCGTGTCGAGTGGATGCCAATGGCAATGGCAATGGCAGCAGCTGCTTGTGGCAGTTAAGTTCGCATGCAATATGCAGCTGGTGTCCTGCATCCTGCATTCTATGCAACATCCTGCCACTGTCTGTGGATGCAAATTTCTCGCACACGATATCGAAAATCTCGAGAACTGCAGCCAATCAACTGGAAATTGGCAAGCGTCGAGTTAAGTGCCCAGCAGCAGCAGCAGCAACATCAACTCCCAACGCACAGCTGAATTGATAACAAATACAGTGCAAAGCAAGAACAACAGCAACAGCAACAGCAACAACAACAACAGCGGTATTAACCGCGACGGGCGATAAGCGGCGCAAGCGGCCCGCGGCCTCGCGACTGTCAACTGCGAGGCTTGGAGCTGCCGGTGGGGCGGCCAGTGCTTGGAGACCGGCTAGCGTGGGCGTGGCAGTTGGCTCTGGCAGTTGGCACACTATAGTGCGCCCTGTTGCGCCAACGGCAGCGTCGACAGCACATGCTGCCAGCAGCTAGTCGCACCGCACCGAAAACTCACTGCCGGGCGGGTAGAACGAGATGGCCGCATGCGACTGCGCGTGCGAGTAAGCGAGTCGAAAGCGTTTGCTGCGGCCATTTTGGTGGGAGCGAGATCGACATACAACAAGCATGACGCTGACGCAAACGTCGACGGCAACGGCAACGGCAACGACAGTAGCGTCGACGCCGACGTCGACTGAGACCGCAACTGCAGCTGGTCAGCGGCCCTGTTGTTGGAGACTTTGCTTGCTCCGGGATCCAGAGCGTATATGTGGGTATGTGTGTGTGTATGTGTGATGGAATTTGGCGGCTGAGTCTCTCGAGAATCTGCCGCAGTTTAGTAATTGCGAAGCTTGAGCGAAAAGTTTTGAGTGAAAGAATAGTGAATGCCGGAGAGATTTCACTCATTCTCTCGACCACAACTTTAAGTCAACAGCAATCGGTTAACTTGAATTTTCAGCATGAAATTGAGGTTTCCCAAGTCGATTTTCCTTGCGTATTATTAAAAATATCAACATCCAAATTGTGTGGCATTATCGTTTTAGCCACCTGACGACTTGCCAAATGACATTTTTGATGGTTTCAAAAAGCAGAAAAGTAAATTGAGCCAAAAGGTTTCCATAAATGCTGTAAATTTACCTATGCAGAACATTTAGTTTATTTATAGAACTTTTAAATAACTAACAATTATAAAAATGCACCCCAAAGAATCGTTGCCAGAAACACTTTTGCGGATGTGGCTTAAAGAAGCATTAAACAATAAAAAAATACAATGATAATTTATGACGGCACAATAAATATGCTCATTGACACAGTCTTCAAGATATACAAACATTTTATAATTTTTATGCACAATTTGGTAAGACAATAAGACTAATAAAAGTTTTTAACTCTCTTCTCGTTTCAGACTATTCTTTTTATTTAATTCTTGGTTCTTTTTCTAATATTGTATGTTTGTGGATTTAGTCTATAAAAAATCACTTCATCACGTCAAAAGGGTTGGTATACAATTTTAAATATTTACTTTTTATTAGCATTAGAATTAACATAATATTTGTGACAACAACAATAAAAGGCACATAAATCAAGACGCATTTAAAATAAATTTGGTTTATGGGCGTGTAAAGTAAAAATGAAAAAAGACAAGCCAAGAGACCATCAGGACCATCAAATGCTGTTGTCTATTCAAATAAAAATCAGCATAAAATATAATTGCATAATGATTTAATCCCGGCCGACGGGTTTTGCGCATGAATCGATCATAATTTTACGAGTCTCTGACACCGACAATTTCTGGCTCCCTCGTGCGTTCTCGAATGATTTCTCGCTTAATCGCTTTAAAAACCGATTAACATGGCCATAAAACAGCACCGCACAGCAAATGGCCAAAAATCAGCACCGACGGCTCTCCGCTTACTCTGGCTCTCCGGTTTCTTCGATTTCTGAGCCCCACTCGAGGAGCCATTGTATAAGAATTCTTCAAAATTCAAGCATTCAAAATTTATGATCCAAATTTTTAGATGCGTTTTGAGCTCAGTTTGCAGCTGCGACCATTTCAAATCTCACTAAAATGACCATCGTGTCCATTTTAGCAGCAGATTTGAATTGGTGAAAGGGGGAATTCGAGGGGGGTTGGAGCCCGATTAGGTGATTCAGTGGGCTGTTATTAATTTGCGGCCAAATAAATAAGTATTTGTTTTTGTTTGTCTCATTTTTACTGAACGCCGCACAGAAATTGCACGATTTGTGTAATTCTCGTTGTGTTTCGATTCGCGATTGTCTCGAGCGCATTATGGATGGGCCTATAAAATGCATTCATTATTGCCATTAGTCGCCCGTAAATTGGCAAATGAATGTGACATGATCTCGACCTCCACCGCCACCTCGTGCTCTCCCTTTGCGGCCATGTCTCGCAGCCATGAAGCGCGTCATTGGCGGAATGGAGCCGCTGCCAAAGATCTGTCTGCTGGCCAAGAACATGTTGACAGAGACGTTATTCCAGTTTTTAATCGACTCACGACATTTCGTGGGGGAGTAGGGGAATGGGGGAATGGGAGGGGGAAAGGCAAAAGGAACAGGGTGGGGATTGCTTTAAGCGCAATCTGATGGCGGGTAATTAATATATTGCATTAAATGCCAATAATAATGCCTTGTTTATTGGGGGTGAACAACAGAACAAACCATACATATCTCTGGCAGTTTCACTTCCAGCATAAGTCAATGGATTGATTACGAGTATCTAGCAAAGAGAATCATTTTTTAGTATTAAGATTCTTTTCCATAGTCTGAAATTAAAGTTTAAATTATTTAATTTCATTCAAAAAAATCTCCTCAACAACCTCAACAATCTTTCTACCAAACTGATAAATATAAAAGGCTCCTCGATCTTTGTGAGTTCGCAAATTTATTATTATTTATCTGTTATTCTTTAAAGTAGCTTTGTTCTCTAAGCTCAACACATCAAATTAATGTTTTAGATAGGAAAATAAATTCTTTTTAAAATAATCTAACGATATTAAAACATTCATTCATTATAAATAATATAGAACAAACTCTTCCACTACTTAGTATAGAGATTCCTATAATTCTCTACAGTTCAGGATAGATAGACTATCTAATATAATATTTTTATACCCCCGTTACCTAAAAAATATGTAAATCAATCTTTCGACTAGTAAACATTATTTAATTATCTATGGATACATCTCTTCTTAACCGGATATTTTTAAAAAGAATTCTCCCACTGTAAAATTAAACCTATTTGTAGCCCGAATCTGAAAGGCTATGATTAAAATTAAATGTACATAATGTATAAAATTAAATTGTATATGTGCGAGTATCTCATTCTTATAAATCAGAATTTTTTTATTACGAGGCGGACAATTGTCAGATTGCAGACGCTTATTTTGTGTTTTAATGAATAATTTATTCGTATAAGTATGATGACTATGGCTATTGTTGACATCTCTCTCAACTCGTGTAATCTTCGCATATTCGCAATGGCCGCTTATCGTCAAATATAATGTGCTTTATTGTCACTTAAATACAGATTTAAATTATTTAATGACTTCATTTATTGCGGACCAGCGTCGACAAAAGCTCCGGAGACACCTTGTCATAAGTCCGGGAGGGCAATTCAGAGACTGGCCGGACAGTCTGGGACTCGAACGCCCTATCAGCTCGGGCCCCAGTTTCACTTTCAGTACCAATAACAATTTTAATAATAACAATAACTTATCAGTGACATTTGCACCCGGTTGGTGTTTATTAGGCGCAGTAATTACATATATTAAGACCGCTTATTACGGAACTCACAGTCGACCCTCGTTTTTTCCATGATAACTACACAAACTTCAATTCCAGTCAACACCGAATCTTTTGATTGAATAATGAATTAATGCAGCCAAATAATTTGACAATTTTCCAGAACGCATCCATTTTAGAAAATCGATGGATTTTTTATGATTATGCTGCTTAGTATTTATTATTATGGATATTTATCTATCATCAAAATATTGCGTTAATATTCTTAACTTAAAAAAAAAACTAGAATAAAAAAAGATCTAAATGATTAAGGAACTGAATTTATTTCTGATATTTTTGCTGTCATTGAGTTTCACTTTAAAATAATCCTTAAAAATAGTATGAAAAAATGCTTCTAAATGCCCTTACGAGTACAATACTTTAATTACTCAGAATCTGATTATTTGCTCTATTTTTAAAAAGCATTTCGCACCAAATTGATTTGTTGAAAATTAAAATGGTAATGCTCATTCTCATAAAGATATCTATATTCGTTTTAACTTCTGTGTTCGTTCATTCAACATTTAAGAAGTAGAAGCGGGACATGTCCTCTGTAATAATCAGGGACCGCAAATAACGATTATTGACACTTTTTTACATTAAAGAAAAAAAGCAATTAGTAAAACAAAGATACAAAAAAATAGAATGATCATGATTAATTTAAACGAAAAAAAAAATTGTAAATAATCATTATGTTTAAGCAAAAAAAATAAACGCACAAACAATCAATATTTATGATTTTTATTTTATTCGCTCAAATTTTAACTTCTGGCATTTGTGTAGGATATTCCCTAAATACTTTTGAGTATCCATTTAGAAGAAACACAGAGGGCCTATCCAAGGAAAAAAATGAATTTTAAATAAATACGTTATCTTTTTTAAAAGGAATTTCTTTTTAAGCGAAATAAATAAAATACATATCATAAATATAAAATATAATGATTATTTGTGATTTTTAGTTTTTCGCTCAAAATTAATCATTGTCATTGTCGAAATCCTTAAAATTCTTTGAATAATCATTCCTATTTAATTGGTATAATACAACTCATAATGATTTCGGTCCCTAGTGGCATTATCACAAAGTGATTAATAATAACGTGTATAAAATTGTATTTATGTATAATCTTTAGTTATCGCTTGTAGAGACTGTAAGAACAATTGCTAATGAACAATGTTGTGGTACAATTTCCGAGTTCCAATACAAAAACTCTTCAAGAAGCGGAGATTGAAATCAACCATATCAATAGTTCGTATTTAAAACCTTTATAATGAAAGTATTGATTCGATCAATAAATAATTAGAAATATAAGCTCGCCTGTTCAGTCGGCATCGATTGAAATTAATTAATTTGCGGCAAATAGACGATACAGCAATAAGTAGACAATTATAAATGTGAAGTGGGTGCATACTATTTATCCATTTGAAAAGGAATAACAATATCATATCAAGGGGGCAGAGTGGCGAGAAGTGCTCGACGGACGACTGTCGATTGTCGATTATCGAATGGCAGGCAAGTCTCATAAATTGCGCGCAAAACACGAACTTAGCTAGAAAATTGTTAGTTGAAGTGCGACAGAAATGGACAATTAAATAAATCGAAAGATGTCACAATGCCAACAACAATAACAAACGACAGCAACAACAACACAACAACACAACAACAACGATAACGAATCGACTTGGTAACGACAACAACTTTGTATGGGGACATGAACATGCATTCGCATTTTGCATTTTGTTTTTCGCTTTTCGCTTTTCGCTTTTCGAGTTTGACATTTTGCATTTCGAGTTGGCAGCTTGATATGCACAACATTCGTTTTTGGAAGGAAGCCAAAGAGGCAAGGGTAGGAGGAGAAGCGGAAAGGGGAAAGGGTGGGGAGGAAACTCTAAGGAAAAGGCGCTGGTCTCGTTGAGGGGGCGTTGGCGACTTGCGACTTAGTTTGTTAGTATTTCGCACGCATTCAACATAAATTAGCGAGATTTATGGGACAGTCAGTCGCTGTGCTTAGATTCGCTAGAAAACGGCACTAGAGACTGGAATGGAATAGGGACTGGACTGGGGACTGGAATGAAGGGAAATTGAGGGACATGAAGAACAACATGATATGGCAAATCGATAATAAATTAGACTCTTTGGCGACACATTTCCTCCGCGCCTGCAGACACACCCAGAGAAATTGACTCTCCCACTCTCGCTTGCTCTCTCTTTCACTCTCGCACTGTCTCACTCGCTCACTGATTATGCGCGCGCTCATTTTGTAGTCGAAAAATCGATGGAATATGCAAAATATTGTTTGGGTATTTAGCCTCGACATCAGCATCAGCTCCAGTTCCAGTTCCAGCATCAACCTTAGCCAGAAATTGGGAACCGCCTAAGTCAACAGACGACATGCCAGATAGCCAGAAAGAGTCACTACAACAACAGCATCCCTCAAGGGTCCAACTCTTTGGGGACAGCAAAGTGAATGTTAATTTCGAGTCGACTTTTTTCTTTGTCTTCGTTGACGTTGTTTGTTCACTGGAATGAAATGCAAACGCTGAAGGGGCCAACAAGTTTTTAGAAGGTTTCGCTTTTCGCTTTTGTTTTTCCCGTTCGAAACAAACATAGCTGCGCTATCTGTATCTGCAAGATACAAACCAACCTTAAACCATTCGAGGCCCTAACCAGCGCCAACTTTCGGCTCTCTAAATATATGTGGTTTTTGAATTTCTTGAACGGACTTTAGACAGATTTTAATCGCTGGAATTGGTTTCGTTTATCGACATTTATTTGACAGCCGAAACTCTGAGTGTGACACTTTAAAAATGTTTATAAAATATATTATTTAATGAATACGCTATGGTATCGTTCCTTCAACTTTGCCTGCCATTCGTTAACTGTATTTTGAGTGCTATTTAGAAATGCAAAGCATAAACTTGTTTCTAACTTAAAAATAGCATTTCCAGCGAACCGAATACTAATAAGAGTATTGCTTTATATTTGCCTTTGTTTTTGTTTTTGCTTTTGGCTCTTGAACTAAAGGAGATTTGCCAAGTGGACCTGGCATTTAAGTCTTTTGGCAGAACATTCGCTGGCCCATGCACTTGAGTCCCTTTTAGAGTTGCGCTCAGGCAAACCAATTGAATGCCATAAAACAAATGTTTATATTGTATTTCGAAAGAGTCAAAAGTCAAATAGGAATCGGTTAGAGATCAACCGCCTGCCTCCTTCCTCCGTGGAAATATGTATGGGGAAACACAGCGCTGCAATTGGCAGCTGAAGAGCTAAAGAATGAGGGTGAAAGTGAGAGAGGAGAGAGGGAAAGAGTGGGTGGGGCACCTCTCTCTCAGCACTTGGTCTTAATTGAAATTTGAAATATGGTATTATGTGCGCGCCGTTCCAGCACAGTTCATAATCGATCCCGAACCGAACCGAACCGAACCAGCAACGAGTACTCGATTGTTGTTTATTGAAATAATTATTGAGTCGAGTGTAATGAGCAACTGGCTCAAGTGCCTTAATGCCCTGCCCGAAGGTATTTGTACTCGTCTGTGGCACATGCTCCACCTCCTCTCTTATCCAAAACATTCAACATTCACATACTATTTGAATTCAATTTATTATTATCACAATATTCAATATAAAGTATTCAAGTCGGATTATATTTGCAGCTCATAAGCAGAATAGTAAACATTTAATATGCATTTAAATTAATTATGGAATTTCAATCAACTTTCTTTGACTTGTTCCATTAACTGAAACTAATAGCTTATGGCCCCATTTCAACTCAGCAAGGGGCTAGAGACTTTTCTCTCTTTACCTTTTAAATAGTTAGTATTAGCTATCATACACCCTTGGAAAGAGTATTCAAATCTTAATATTAAACCTATGACACATTGGTAAAGACATTAGATTTGATATTTGATGAATTCCATGTCAAGAATCAACATTCGAGTATCATTTGAATTCTGCATCTTTTCAACTTGACTCTTTTCAACTTATTATGAAAACATTTGGTCGTGCTATAGTTTCAGATACCCGGAAAACCAATTGGAGTTCCCATTTGTTCCTGCTATTTATGTCTACGTCTAATCTCTTTCACAATTGCTAATTTAAGAAACACATTTGCAAATCTGGCAAATGCCAAAAGCATTCAAAATTTATGTCCGCAATTGGGAGAATTGCTGCGAGCAGTTTTACATAAGTGAAACTTTTATTATTATTGCAAATTTAATGTTATGAGTATATGAACATTGACATAAAAATTTAACAAATTTCATGGCATAATTAAATGCCAAAATAATTACTTTAACTAAGTTAAATGCCTGAATAATATATAAATATTGAATTTATGTTAAATTAATTTCGGGTTGGAATATTTTAAACTAATTACGTATATTTTTGGACAACAAGTTGAATGTTAATTTAATTGTATATTTATTGATAGTAAAATCATTTTATGCCGCATTCAAAGTGAATTATGAATGAATTGGCATGTGAGGCCGCAGTCCAGAGACATCATCATAATCCATATATATTGTCGTGGGCTTCATTATTATTACCATTAAGTGTTGTGTTCTGCTGCCCGTGTCTTTGGCCGTTCAACATTCAACGACGCACAGTGAGGTAAGAAATACATGATATAATTATCAGAAAGAAATTCAAATACATACCTTAAAAAAACTTTATAAAATATATTTTTAAAAATTTTAGCCAATTTGTCAAAAAAAAAAAATAAATATAAATATTTCCGCTTTAAAATTCACATTTATTATGACGTTTGCCCCACAGTTCAGCGAAACAACAGACCATAAAAATTTCACTTGACATTAATTGAATAACTATTCATTTTGTGTTTTGATTTTGGCCGGGATCGGAATGCGAATTACCAACAATTTTTAAATATTTGAATATATTACACATTTAAATATAAATTTGTACAAGAATGTAAATATACAATGGTCCAAAGCGTTAGCATTTTTATAAGAAATAGCGTTAAATTTATTACACAAATCTTAGAGCTCTATGCTATGTATTTTTAATTTTTGGTAGAAAACAATTTGGATTAGTAAAATTTATACTTTAGATGAATACTTTATAATTTGGAACCCAAAAATAACATGCCTATAATTATTATAAATAGATCTAACTTCAGGTTCATTGTGTTTATTTAAATTTGCTATTAGTTACAGTACGAATCCTAAAATAATTAATAAACTAGTCGGCGGTGCTACAGTCGAGCGGTACTCGACTGTCGGAGACCCCGTACTTATTATAAAGATATCTCAAACAACAAAAAGATTTTCATACTAAGACTTAATTTGGACTGAAGCTATATGATATAGTAATCCGATTTCAATCAAATTTGGTCAGTATGTATGGGACCATCTTTTATGCATATTCTGTTAGTTTGGTTGAAATATCTCAAACAGCAAAAAAGTTTTCCATACTAAGACTTGATTTTCAACTGATTGTTCCAATGGGATCTATATGATATAGTAGTTCGATTCCAACCAAATTTGGTCAGTATGTATGGGTCCATCCCTGTCAGTTTAATTTAGTAATCTCAAACAACAAAAAAGATTTTCATACTAAGACTTGATTTTCGACTGATTGTTCCAATGGCAGCTATATGATATAGTAGTCCGATTTCAATTAAATTTGGTCAGTATGTATGGGACCTTTTTTTATGCATATTCTGTCAGTTTGGTTGAAATATCTCAAACAGCAAAAAAGTTTTCCATACTAAGACTTAATTTTCAACTGATTGTTCCTATGACAGCTATATGATATAGTGGTCTGATCCAAAATCTAAAACAAACTCGATCTGCTCCCAATATATACGATCCTACTTACCAAGTTTGGAGTCTCTAGCTCTTATAGTCTCTGAGATCTAGGCGCTCTTACAGACGGACAGACGGACGGACGGACAGACGGACAGACTCGGCTGTTGATGCTGATTAAGAATATATATACTTTATGGGGTC
The DNA here is from genome assembly GCA_037043495.1 of Drosophila recens. Lineage (NCBI taxonomy): Eukaryota > Metazoa > Arthropoda > Insecta > Diptera > Drosophilidae > Drosophila > Drosophila recens. The sequence continues at coordinate 38,668 of JBAMBJ010004226.1, forward strand.
TGCCACGCCTCCTTCTGCCTGTTACGCACATTTTTTTTGTGACAAGTTAATAGACCCCTTTACTTTTTTAAAGTGCGGGGTCTAAAAAGGCGCAACATGCACAATTTTTGATATTATTATAAATTATTGCATAGCATTTTTCGAAATATTATTAGTTATTGTAAGAAATTATAAACAGTATTTAAAATGAATATTACTTTTCCGGAATATTTGAGTTCCAGTCTTCTAGTGATATTCACATCGTAATGCCGATGTTGCGCTTTATTAAGGCTCAAGGACAACGACGGGGCATCGGATCGGGTTTGACATTAAGGGTTATGGTTATGAACATTCACAGACTTTCATGACATTAGCGTCAGGTCCTGTTGCGTCGTCTTTGAGTCATTGAGTCCTTGAGAGTTGCGTAATTATGCCCAGAAATGTGTTTTTTACGCCAGCTGCCCGAACTACCTGTTAGCCTTTCATCAGATTTAGCCACTTTCATGGAATATCCTTTATTTGACAGTTTGGCAAACGATTGATGTCCTTGAAACGCTGGTCTATTGAATTTGAGCAAATGCAACGAGTTAATGGCCAACACCAAGGTGAACTTGTTGCACTTTTTGCTGCAGCGTGAAGACTGCGAATCGATAAATTAAAAAACTGTTAACTTGGCCAAGCGAGTATGCGGGTATTGGCATTCGCCATTTGCCATTTGGCATTTGGCAGACTCAGCTCGCAGCTTGTCAACGAAAGTGAAGCAGTTAAAAACAGGCAGCAAGACCAGGAACCAGGAGATAGGAGACGGAAGACAGGAGACGGGTGAAAGGAGACGGGAGATGGGAGATAGGAGACGGGAGTGGCCATAAACTCGTCGAACAAAAGGTGAGCGGCGGTCGTAAAACGCGGCAACATGGTGTGACATTTTCCAGATACCATACCTACATAGATGTTGTTGCTGTTGCTGCTGTTGCCGCTGTTGTTGTTGTCGCCGTCGGAGTCATCGCATCCATATTTTTGGCCCTCGATATTCGTGGGCAAAAGGGGTGTGAGACGTGCGATGTCGCCTTTGTCACTTAGTCGAAGTGTCACATGTGCTCGCCGTGCCGCGACTTTTGTTTGCGATTTTATTGTTACGCCAAAGGATTTCCAAAGCATTTCAAAAGCCAGAATCCTACATTTTATGGCCCTGCTCGGCAATTGGGCAGTTTAACCCTTCAATGAACGAGATGGCGTGAAAAACTGGAAATCGTCTTCATTGAAATCTTCGTCCATCTGGCCGCTTGGCCCGTTGACCAGTTGCCGAGTTGGTAAGAAATACATACGAGCACAACACAAAATAAGACAACACAACAAAACATTTCTTCGACACATTTCGTGGCCCTGCATTGTGTGTGTTTTGTCTGATTGTGATTTATGGGCCTAAGACCGAAAGAGAAAAACCGGAACCCAATAGTTATGGCGTCGCAACTCTTTGCCGTGTGAAATGTGGCAGCAGTTATAATTAAAGATAGCTATACCCATAAGTAGGAATATCTGAGCTTCTTTGACGTATTAGATAATGCAAAAAAAAAAAACACTTAGGCTTTAATATAAGCAACAATTAATTGCTGTAAGTACTGTAAATAGAATATTAAAATTTGGAAAAGACAAACTTACAGTTAGCAACAGTTAAAAACAAAAAGTGGCAAAAATAAAATGCACCTGCAGAGACCGAAAATAAGAGTTTTTATAGCCAATTTTATCTCCATAAATCAATCTAAGTATGTTATCATTGAAATATATGACAAAATTAATAAATATTATTTTGCAACTTTTTAAAATGGAATTCAATTATTCAGGAGGTGTCTCAGAAATTCCTTCCCACTCAAAACTAATTTGGGTTGTCAAAAAATAAAAAGTTTTGAGCGCTGACAGCCAAGTTAAGGCACTCTACCTTTTGTAGTTAAATGTTTGATTAATGAAATCATTTTTATTTCTGTGTATCGGAATATTAAACTAGTATTTTTTTTTAAAATTATAACAAATGAAATCTACATTTAATTGTCATCTGAAACTTAACTTTTTATTACTTTTGAAATTGTAAAATAAAGTGATCTTTTATATTAACTAGTATTTGTCTTAAATAATTATTTAATTATTGTATATAATAATAGTTAATTTAACAAAAAAAAAAATAGTACTAATTATATACTCTACTTTATGTATCTAAAATGAAGTTATATGCTTTATTCTGCTGTGCCAAATATGCAAGACAACTCACAGACAAATTGTTTGCAACTCTTTTTAGCCAATACGTATTCCAGAACGTGAAGTCTAACATAGGAAAAACATTAGCTTAGTAGTTTTAATTTCAGCGTTCAGTCAATATTTCGAAAAACTAAAGTAAAAATGTCATATCTATTCGTGCATTACTTCTCAAAAAATGACGACTTCAATTGAAGCATGGAGATTTAGTCAGTTGAAGTCAATTGCCCATTTGAGGCAGCTTGATGACGGATTCATGTTGATGCCACACACAAGCAATCATAATACGACCGCATACTATTTACCTTAACTGTGCTCAATCACTCCGATGATGACTCGGCGTAATCTCATTGCACCGCTGACGATCACGTTGCGCCATGAAAGTGGCCAAGTGGATGTGAATGTGGTTGAAGATGTGAGTGTGGTCGAAGATGTGGAAGTGGCACGCGAAGTGGCAAGCAAACACAGTCAGAGGCGGACTTCGCCACATTTGTGCACAGTACGAGAATGCTGGCCACTGTGCAATTTATTTTGTTAAACTAATCCCCCGCATAATTATGTTGAGAATTGGTGCACCGACTGCCCCGAGTGCTCATCCCACATCATCTCCTCGCTCTCCTACTCCTCCTCTCTATTCTGTCTAGGCCACTCACTGCTTTTGTTGGCACTCGCACTCGCATTCGCTTTCGAAGAACTCGTAAATATTACCCTGCCGTAGCCGTAGTCGCAGTCGTAGCCGCAGTTCCGCCTCGCAGGTCGGCCAATGCCCGCGACTTGGCCTCAGCCTGGACAGGGAGACAGACGGACAAACAGACGGACAGACAGACGGACACGCAATGTCCGACTGTGCGCATAATTGGTGTACGTTCGCTTTTTAAAGTCGACTGCGGCCGGAGCGTCTATCCCGGCACTAAAACCCACTTTTAATGGCCACCAGCGATGTGATAAGGCCGCCAAGTTTATGGCTCCAGATAGAAAGTGTCAGCCCCACATCACGTTGCACGTTACACGTTAATTCGCGATCTCATCTGTCCGTAGTTCAAAGCTATTATCACCAGTTTCGATAGTCGATGGGATCTAACGACAACCGCCATTTGGCATTGTCATTAACAGATCTCGAGTATAGTTTATAAAGTATCGTACAAAGTATCGAATATTAGTTGAAATCTATTAACTTCAATCAGTTATGAGCACTTTAAGCAATCGAGAGACATTTCATTTTGATTCATTTGTATTTTTCTAGCGACTATCTGATGATTGTTCACATATTTTTTCATAAGAAATATATACCTCTATAATCATTTTCTCTTCGATTTGGTTTCGAAACTCTAACATTTAAAGAGACATTCTTTTATCTGTCGCACAATGTATTAATCTTCATTTAATCTCTTGACAATTTATGTAGACTGTGAGCCTTGAGAATTGAATTTTCCCCCCAACAAACAATAATTCGGTCAATCGATAAATAGACGACCCAAAACCATCTATGGACCTTTAAGTTACACTTGACAACAAAAACAAGGCATTAAGTGTGAATGGCAGAGCCGAAAAAGAGTTTTGCCCCTGGATGACCAAGCGATGAGTCAATGGCTCGAATCGAGTCGAGTCTCAGCCTGGACCTGGCGATTTCCCCCGCCCCCGAACTGCTCTCAGTCGTGTCGCATGGCCGACGAGGCAGGCAGAAGAGCAAGAAGCAGAACGGATAGAAGAAGATGACAGAGCAGAGGAATGCGCGGTAAATGCGGTGAATGAGAGAAGATGTGCGCACGCTGAAAGAGGGATGAAATTTGTTTGGCCAACTCTCGTTTGAATCTATTTATGAACATTCAAAGTGCCAATGCAGAGCAGAGTATGGCCGTCTCTCCCGAGTCTTGTTCCTATGTGGTTTCTGTTTCGGTTTCTGTTATCACAGCCATTTGGAATCGGTGCTGCTGCCATTGTTGACGGCATTGCCGCCATGCCGGCGCATTCAAAGTGGTTGATCCGGTTTACGGGCCCCTGGTCGATGACTGTTGTTGTTCACTGTTCACTGTGTTCAGTGTGTCGCTTCGCTCATTGCTCTCCAAACTGCACGTTTGGGTGTCTTTAGGGCCACCATTTGAGTCCGAGTCCGAGTCAGGAGTGCGAAAGGTCAACCAAACACCTGCATCTCATTTTCCACCCGCCGCTCGAGGATTGCATAACAAATTAAATGAATTCCAAGTGCCCGCTGGACAGTCCAGATTCGAGAGTCGCCTGAGAGTCGAGTGGCATTTCGTTGATTATGCATGCGCACTCGGTTCAATCGAATTGATACCATTAAGCCGAAATGGGCTATTCAATTTGTCAACATGCAAATGAAAATCAATTGGGAATTTCAATTAACTCACATTTAAGTCGGCAATTAGACTAACAACGAAACCAATTCATTGCACATTGGGATTCTTTTCTAACAGGTCCAACTGTAGTTACGCCAAAGAGCATTTCAATATGGACTGTTATTTTCACATTTATAAAGATCACAGAACCAGAGGAGACATTAAAGCTGCACATCTTCAAAAATTATGAGAATTTTCGGTTCGATAATTTTAACTATGGAAGATGATTTTAGTTTATTTCTTGGACCAACTTAACGATATCCTAAACCCAATTTTTATACCCTGTAGACAATCAAAATGGGCAAGAAAGGGCATAATGGTTTAGTGAAATGTATGTAACTGAGAGAAGAAAGAATCCCCGACCCTATAAATCAACTGCCGAGTCGATTAAGCCATGTCCGTCGGTCCGTTCGTCTGTCCGTCCGTTGAATTAAACGTGTCAATCTCAGAGGCTAACCGACTGCAGATGAATTTTGTTTTAAAATTCGGATCGGACCACTATATCATAGGAATGATCAGTCGAAAATCATGTTTTAGTACAAAATATTTTTTTTCTCAACCGATCTGACTGAATATGCATCTGGCAAGGACGTCGGCAGGGTGATTTAGCTTCCGAAATCCAACCAGATTTGGGCAGAAAGTAAATTTTGTTTTTTAACAGTTATGCAAAAACAATATTAGGGTGTTCACTTGACCCTAGCAGCGTTGCAGGTTGAAAACGTTACTACTTGCTTCGTGAACAGCGCGTTGCACATAATCGCAGTGGGCTGTTTTTTGTTTACATTTTGCTGATTATGTGAAACGCTTTCCACGTAAAGCGCTGTTCACGCAGCAAGCTTGCAACGTTTTAACCTGCAAGGCTGCTAGGGTCAAGTGAATACCTTATATGTTATATTATAGAGAGTTATTTTATGCATTTAAAAATCAACGTATGACAGTTTAAATAGTAGCCCTGCTATTTTCCGAAGTCCTGAAAGTCAACGAAAATTTTACCGAAAGTTTTCACTTTGCTCGTGTTGCAAATAAGAATACATTTTAAATCTTTATCAAGTGAAATCTACGTCGAATTTTAAAGAAAATTAAGATGGAAAACAAAATTGAAGGTATCTATTTATATTATAAGGTCATCATGAATTACTGTGATGTTTTTTAACATTTCTAACCTAAAAATTGTTGTGTTCCGTGGCAAAAAAAAGAAAAGTATGATTGCTTGTAGTTGGTTGTAAATTATATTAACGCAATGTTAATTGTAAATATAAATACAATGAGATGGTATTAATGTTTTTGCCCATTATTGCCACTTTTTGTGAAAATTTACATGTTGCAGGGGTGTATTTATGCGCAAAAATTTAAAAATAGTTTTCGGAGTCAGATGATAAAAAACAAAAATAAATATAAATTCTATTTTAGCCTAACTAAATTTTATGACAAATTTTCGGTCTCTAGCTGTACATTTAGATTTGTTAAAAAATTGTACACTTTTTCTTATATGGCTCGATCGGTCTAAATTTTTTCTCAGGCTTTATACATGGTACGACCATTAAGTGTACCAAGTCTCAGGTCTATAACTACATTATTATAATTTCTGCCAACATTATTGCGGCATTATGAAAGTGAAAAAAATGTTGGCCCCCCCTGCTTGAAAAGCTGCCGACGCCCTTGGCATCTGGTATGGTCCTATACATTCTGACCAAATTTGTTTCAAATCGGTCAACTGTATCATGCCATAGGATAGATTAAGGGAAAATAAAGATTTAGTATGCTAAGCTTTGCTGTTGTTGTTGTTTCTAATGATATCTCGCTCAAACTCACAGATTGGTAACTTGTTTACTGTCTTCCTGACCAAATTTTGTTGAAATAGGTCCACTTTATGAACACCGATGTTTCGATCGAAATCTTGACTCGATTTTATAAAAACAAAAAAAATAGAATCTAATTAAAGATAATGTTTTAGAAATTGTTTTTCCCCTACTTAAAAATAAAGCTTAAATTGAATAAAATACATTTGGTATAATATAAAAAGAATAAATTAAGGTAAATATTTTCTGTCGAACCTAAGCTTTTTTTCAGAAATGTGGTTGCGTTAAAATCAGATAAAGGGGTTGATAATTTTAAAGGTAATTCGGTTCAGGGAACTCAAAATCGGTTCAGAAAAGATTCGCTACCTACACAGAAAAAATTCTAAAATCAAGTATAAAATGCTTAATTTAAGCTCGCATTTTTTAAGTATGTATTCAGGATTAAGATGAATAATCAAGCTTGTTTCGGAATTAAAATGGGAAATTACACATTTGCTGAGCGCGAGAGGAAAATTCTCTCTCGGCCTCTATCATTTCAACCGGTCCGGTGGCTCAATGGTTAGAGTCGCCGACTCCAGTTTGAAAAAATCTGGGTTCGATTCCCATCGTCAATTAAAAAGGAAAAAAGCTAAAAATAAAAAAGTGTTAAAAATATTAGTTTAAAAAAAAGAAATTGTAAAATAAAAAAAAATTTTGAAAAAAACGTTAACAAAAATTTTTAAAAAAAAGTTTAAAAAAAGTTAAAAAAAAAAGTTTACATGTAACGAAAAACGATATAATTAATACATTTTTCTTAGCCTGAATTTAGGAATTTCAGGATTGAATTCGGGAAAGAAAAAATCATGTTTTGCATACTTTTCTTAAGAAAATCCGAGATTGCCCCACTTCTGACATCGTTTCGGATTGAATTCGGGCTAAATATCCCTGATTTTTTTTTCTGTGTAGGTAACAGATAAAAGCAGACTTTCTAGAATCTTCCAAGTCTTAATTTGCGAATTACAGTTCAAGAAACGTGCTCCAAAATATGTATGATTTTCAAGCTGATAACAATGACAAACGATAAAGTTTCGTGAAACAATTTTCCATAATTTCCAGTTCGGGTGAAAATATGGC
>JBAMBJ010004227.1:0-27360 GCA_037043495.1 Drosophila recens
TAATATTAGTTTTTGGTCAAGTTATGACACACTTGGGCGACAGCCAAAGTGTTTAGTGGAATTAGATACGCGTCACAAGTCAATTGCCATTGGTTCATGGTCGTTCAATGCGACAACATAGGCGCTAGACATTGATAGGGTATTTATACGTACTAGCATACCCTCCAATTATAAAGAATATGACTTAAACTTCATAATGAATTATTGAGAGTAGAGAATACGATATTAATACAGCGAGGAGATATAATGCAATTAATGTGACCTCCGATTTAAGTTAAGTTACTGAGTGCAAAACTAATCATTTAATTAAATGGCATTAGCAGAAAAATATAAATATAATTTTGCGCTGCAGCAAACTTAACTATTTAGCCTTTGTTGTTTGTTTACTCTCTTAAGAGAGCTTTTATGACACATTCTGGCGTGTCAATCAAGCGATGGAGAAAGAGAGAGGAAGAGAGTGTTACTCGAAGCATCTGGGGCTTAGTCTAGTTCAGACAGACATTAAAGTGTGATAGTGACCTAGACCGACGACAACAACAAGTAATAGAATGCTCCACAAGGCAAAAGCATGCTTCATTGAATTAATAATAATTAAACACATACATACATACTTAAATTGTTTAGGTCAAGTCAATATCAAATCAAGAACTAATGACTTGCAGTTACTCACCTCTGGATTGTCGCGAACTTTTTGAAACTCTTTGACCATTTGCTCTCGAGTCGTATTGCGATAACGCATAATTCCTCTTAGAATTCGTTCCATGTCTGTCGTTTTATGGTAAATTCAATACCAAAGCACTTACACCACGAACTTTAGAATTAATTTTCGTTTTGCAATCCAACTGGAATTTCACGTATCTGAATTGCGTACACCAGTTCTAACCAAAACCGAAAGTGCCTTCGTCTCCGCTTGCGACTCATTTGAAAATGAATTGTTGCTTCCAAAATAGTCGACAACAACGCCAATGAAGAGAGCAGCAGCTGTTGGCAATGTTGACCAGTGATGCCAAACATTTTCTGGAAAAAAAAGACAAAACGACCAAAAAAAAGGGAAAAAAGCTGAAAAACTAAAATAAGGAAGAAAAACATGCCAAATTCGTTTTATTACTTTTTTTAATTTAATTTGATAGTTTTCATGCCTCTTCAATGATTTATTCGTCTTCATTTTCTTTGTTTTTATTGTACGTCGCCATGGGGCCTATAAACTGAGGGTCAGGCAAGATGTACGAATATCAACACGATTAGTATCGACGCAATTCGAATCTGCAGAAGATAAAATATACATTTGCATATAATTAAAAAACTTTATAATATATATAATTACCTAATTGTTAAAATAGCATTTAACGTCTCTATTTCAAGACGGTTCCTCATTTTAGTTTTTACCAAACTAACTTGGCTAAAAACCCTCTCTACTTTGCCGTTTGACCAAGGCAACGATAAAAAAGATATAGTAAAAGTGACCACTTCTGAGCAAGGGTTACTTGCTGCAGATTCTCGATATTTGTTTGATTTGGACTACAATTTTTACGTATTTTCAACATTCTCCCATTTTAAGAGGTGAATTTTGGTGTACTGGGAAAGTGTTTTCGCCTTTATATCGTTTACATTTTCAAAAAGTTCAAAATTGGCAGTATACAATCCTTTTTGTATTCAATTTAATTGAATCTAAAAAAAAGCCAGATTTTCGGATAGAAGCTGTTTGAGACTTTTCCCGGCTGAAGCAGTTAAAAACCAGACAAATCTATCCGAAAAAATGCCAATATGGCATCACTGATGTTGACAGTCTTATTTTACTCTCAGAGAGCATTACATTTGTGAATAGAAAAGCTGCTCAAAAAGCAATTGCTGTTTGCAAAGGTGTTCATAGATGGGCCCGCTCAACTCACTGCGAAATTCTAACAATAATAAATGTTTTTTTTTAATCGTTCGCATTAATGTTGCTTGATAACTTTTTTTGTGTATGAAATTTCTGTTTAGCGAAAAGATATTTGAATAATTAAATGCTTTATTATTATGTGTCGTGAGCACGTTTTCTGCTCTGTGTGTTTTTTAGCGTGCTCAGAGAGTAACCTTTGCACGTTTCGCAATCGTGAAATTAAGGGGCTCGCATGCGGACGATGACGTCGCGACGCGTCGCAAGCGATAAATTGCGGCCGCACCAAGCAGAACACTCCTTAACTAGGGCAGAGATGAGGTGCGTCGTGTTCTCTTTACTTTCAATACAAGTATGCTGTAATATTTGCTTAGTTATTAATATTAAGAAGAACGTGCGATTCAATTGCGTAATTGAATTGGGGAAGAAGCCAGTTGAAATTTCTAGATGAAACACGAGTATTATAGACTGACCGGACTCTTATCAGTCCAGTTTGCGGAGAAAACAGCTGACATCATTGTTGTTTATACTATGGCTTCCTTAGACTGTGCTCTGTTGTTGCACTTATCACTGCAACTTTTAATTAACAGATTCATTTGATTTATCCACACGTGAGTGGCTTTTATACAGTGTATGCAAAATATTTAATGTTCTAATAATATTATTATATTCGAGAGTACTCTGCTAAGAGATTTTAGTTCTACAAAAGGACAAACTCATTATATTATTTAGCTGTAACGAACCTCCAGTACTTGAATGTGGGAACAAGTCCTCATTCAAACTTTTGAGCCGTATATACGATTTGATACAAACAAACAAACAGAGTGACTTTTCATCTCATTTTCGGAACGCGACTAAAAATTTCAAAACTCATTATTTTTTGAACCAGTAATCGGATTTCGATGATCGAGGTGTCATTCGACGAGTATTTTTGATTAGAATAGCCCTATTTGCCTCAATCATTTAAAATTTGACCCTCCCACTTACACCTGTTTATCTCACGAACCAGGTGAGATTCCAAAAGTCTTATGCACATTTGTAAGTTGAATTGATACCTTTCGATCGGTATATAACTCGACCTGATCGGACAGTCATAGCAAGTTTTCCATTCTTCCTGTATATATTGCTAGTTGCCTTTCGTGCTTCTTTCGTCACTAGCGCGGACTGGCGTCCGCAGTGAAATAGCACGATCTGTTGTATCTCATTTGCAATCCAAAAAGTATCTCTTAGTTAATCTTAAAATAGTTGAATGTCATTGCCTACTTTTAGGCACTACAAAAGTTGGTGAGCAACATTACTTCGAAATTTATATGAATGTTCTGCTGAACGGCAGTGATGTAAAATCCTGATGCCAAGATTTTGTGATGGATGAAAATTTATGGTACGAAATGGTACGCAAGAATTCTCAGATTTTGATGGTTAGCTAGAGATGTAAAAAGTCGTAAGCAAAATAACATAAGATATAAAATTAAAAGGAACTAGGTAAATACTGATATCCCTTTTTTTTTTACTAATTTAGTTAAAGGAGGGCGTGGCTCAGCAGGGAAAGAAGTACAAGACTCTGGAGTTTATGCTGCCTATTTTTAAAGAAAAATGGCTTAGAAAAGTGCCTTAAACTTTCATATATAAAAATTTTAATGAGCATAAAATATTGGCTAAATTATTTTAATTGGCTGAAATATTTATCATCTTTTATTTTTAATCTAGCTTTTTTCTCTTTTGATTTCCCTTTGTTATCAGCTGGCACATTAAGGGAAATTACAGCATTGATTTTGCCTAAACTTTGCATTAAAGCTTCGTTTTACCTGAACCGTGCAACTTATTCTGTCAAAGGTAAATATATTTGTTGAAAGATTTAGTAAAATTTACAATTAATTAAATTAAATTAAATTTGAAATGGATTCGTTTATTGATTAAAACTACCACCAAATTAAAATTGGTTCAAAAATCAAAATTATATTTGAAAAATGAAATCGCCAACACTTCAGTAACACCGACATTTCGTTTGGTGCTTTTCAAATGCATTTTTCGGTGTTGTCTAGAGATTTTTTAAACTTGTATTTAAAGTTATTGGCATAGTGCTTATGATATTCAACTGATATATTCAATTGTCATTATTTGACTACTGGCCCATCCTTAACTCCACCCCACGATATTAATGAATCATTACCCATAATTGTTTTGAGAGTCTATTTTTGGAGCAGGAAAATATACGCACTTCCTTGTCGATACTTTTATTTAAAAAAAATTAAATCATCTTATTGGATTGACTGGGACCTGCTCCCTAATTTTCTTGAAAAGAAAACAAACTGACCTAACAAGTGCCCAACAGTTTTTACATATGTACATATATACTATAAGTGCATATATGCAAATGCATTTGAGATAAATATAAATACCTCACAGCACTTTTAACTCATATCTACGTACAAATGTTCTTACACATGTTCATATTAGTATAATTGTAATTATATGTGTATATACATATGTACAATACATATATATTTAAGAAAATATTAGATCACCAAAACACAAACGCAATGATTTCATATCTGATTGTTAAAAAGTAAATTACACGACTTCTCTCATTCTAAATAATAACAGTCGAGTATGCTCGACTAGGAGAGACTTCCTTCAAAATTTCTGCAATATATGGTGTCAGGTAAAAATTGTTTTGACAAAATGAATTAAAATTCATTTTTTTTTTAATAGTTAAGCCGAGTGAATAAATTTATAGGTTCTGTAAACTTTTCTAACATAAATTGTTTATTTTATCAAAAAAAAATTACTGTATTCTTGTATAAATTCTTGACATGGACAGTCCATCAAGCATGAGTTTATCATTAAAAAAACGACACTGTTTAACTTATTATTTTAACATATTGATGACTTAATTTTATTCTCAATTTTTTTTTTATTAATTAATTAGTGACTGATCCAGTTTAATTAAAATCGGAAACGGACTTAAAAAAAATAATAATGAAATGAGAATATGGCATTAAGTTTAATATTCTTGATAAAATACATGAATAGATACTATATGTCCGTTTGTTTCTGTGCAAACTAGTCCAGAGAAATTTCAAAACTCATCAAGGAAGGTAACGAAAAAATAGCTTGAAACTTATTTTAGTATCGAAAGCATCGCTCCAAAATAATCAATTACAGTCAACTAGGATATAAACTCATTGTTGACAAGATATGTCATAAATTTGCTCGGCTGTATCTTAATTACACTTTTAGCCAATTTGTCTGAACGAATCTCAATGTTAATTTTATTACTTAATAAAAGATATATGTATATAGGAATCTATGTACGAGTATGTACGTATTTATTTTATTTCTCTGGTCACTATTTACTACTGCTATCTATTTACAAGATGTATGTATTTTCTATGGCCCCACATACAGTTTCAGAATGTATGCAAAGTGATTAACACTATAGACGTGATAAATAAATTACGGTTGCTTCATCTTCTCAGCTTCCTTTCGGGCCTTAAACCCACGGAAGCTTGACTGTATTTTAACGGCCGCATCCGTCGCAATTTTTTGCTTCTTGCGTACAAGAAATCCTCGAAATCCGGCTTGAATTTTGGTTGCACAGCGATCTTCCACTGATTCTACATCCGGCGTGGATGCAGGAACCTGCTGTCCGTCAACGGCTCGACCTGTGTTTGGGTATTTCTGTCTCTGCTCCATCAAGTCGTTAGCGTGAGTGCGTGCGTGGGAGTGTTGCTGACGTCGGGAACTCGTCCGTGGATTCGATGAGTACTCGAATCGCTGAGACGATATGTGGCTGGAGGTGCGTGGCTTGGTCAACGGGTACAGCTGTTTGCGAACGCGATAACCACGAAATCCTGCCTGGATCTTGACGGCTGCACTTTCTTCGGATTGCAAGGACGACGCTGATTCAGGTGAGCTCGGATAAATGTACATGATCTCAACCAGTGATCATAAAACTGTGTTCCTATGCTCGAGCAATCAGGCCAATACTTAAATCTTCAACAGCGAACTTATGTATCTGCAGTCTCTTGGCAGCTGCCTGAGAACTGACTCTTGCGAGACCTATAACCGCACTGACGTAAATACAACGGAATTGGCTGCTGTGCACTGAGAATTTTCATTTAATTTTTCCATTCAGAAAACAAAAGGCCCCCACTCATCATTTATGCTCTCGCATATACATTTTAGCATGTGTGTACATATACATTCGTATGTAAATACATACATACGTCTCCACATACGTGCACACACCGCCCTCCTCTGTGTATCGTATTTGCATCTTTTATATTTGTATACATTGTATACACATATGTACGTGTACTTCTGTATCTGTATCTGTGAGTTTACGTATTCAAATCTACGTCCAGACCTACACACACGAGTAAACATATGTATGTATGTACGTATGGGCAACTAGAATTCTGTGTGTTTTGTTCTCTTTGAAAATTGAAAATAGTCGCGGATGTTCATGACGTTAATGATATTTAATTGAAAAATAACAACAACAACGAGCAACAACAACAATTCATGAATCTTCTAATACGTGCCGACGCTTTACATACTTTCACAATTAATCTCTTATCCATGTTATTTTCATGTTTGTGTTTAGGTTACACATATATGTACTGTGTACTCATCACAAACTCAAACAACAACAATTAAACCTTTAAATAGAATTTCAAAACAAATCCAATTGAATACGTAGTACACAAACTCCTACACATTACACTGTTTTACTGCGATCTTCATTTGCAGTCAGCCATGGAGCTTATCACATTTAATGTTGGCTTGTAGTACTAGATGAGTATTCTTGTAAGATACTCTGTAAGATACTCTGTATTTAAAATGGGCGATTAACAAAGTTAAGACTAAATGCAAGTGGGAAAGGCTATAGTCGAAATCCATGCTCCTTGTCCTAAAAAAAGTATTAACACCAATTTTTTCAGGATCGGTCCATAAACATCCAGGATATAAATATTCAAAAAAATGAATTTTTCAACTCAAAAAGCGCGGACCAGGAATTCATTTTAGAACTATGGTTTCTTCGTGAAAACATCTTAGAATTGACCACAGATTGCAAAAATGGGTTACCATCTTTTCATTTTTTCGGGCCCATACAAATCGATGCACGCTAATAAACACTTTATAGGGTCGGAGATGCTTCCTTCTCCCTGTTACATAGATTTCAACGTATTTCAACTTATTCTTTAAGTAACTAACTGTGTAATAAAGGTTGAACTAAGAATAGTTGTCACATTTAAAACATTTTTATTCGTTGGTCCACTCGTTTTTTCTGAAATGAAAAAACCTAAGTCGACTTTGCGTAATTTTAATTTATGCACACAACAAATGTTTACACATTAAATAAAAAGATTTAAGAAAAACGGTTGCTAGAATCCATGACTATGATTATACCCGTTATTTCAATTTTTGTGTGGCCAGGGTATAGATACTTATGTCATAAAAGTGTATATTGTACGTTCATATTCTTCACATCATTCACATTATATTTTCGGACTCTAGCAAACATTATAATAATTTTGTACGTAAATACTATATGGTTGTCAATTGACAATTCTCATCTTATTAAGTTTAGACTGAATAATTTTGTAAGGGTATTCAATTTTCAGCTTTCATTATAGCATTATTATGTGTATTAGGGTGTCCCTTATTTGGTCGAAGTCAATATTTTCAAACGCATACGGGCTAGTTCTGTTCATTAGGTCTAGCACTCGGAAATAAATTTTTACTCAATCGGAGTATGATAACCCGTGCCGACTTGGATCGGAAAATTTAAAGATTATATGGGACAAAAAAAAATTTTTTTTATTTTTTTAATTTTTTATTTTTTATTTTGTTTATCAGGTCCTAAAGAACTCAAAACCAAGTTTTCACCTTAATCGGAGTACGATAACCCATTCAAATTTGCATCGAAACATGAAAAAACAGTATTTTAACACGGATTATACATTTTTCGATGATTTTTCATGTTTCGATGCAAATTTGAATGGGTTCTTGTACTCCGATTAAGGTGAAAACTTGGTTTTGAGTTCTTTAGGACCTAATAAACAAAATAAAAAAATAAAAAATTAAAAATAAAAAAAATTTTTTTTTTGTTCCATATAATCTTTAAATTTTCCGATCCAAGTCGGCACGGGTTATCATACTCCGATTGAGGTAAAAATTTATTTCTGAGTGCTTTAGGACCTAATGAACAGAACTAGCCCGTATGCGTTTAAAAATATTGACTTCGACCAAATAAGGGACACCCTAATGTGTATAGATACATACATATGAATCTATATGCACATGCATATAGATTTTTATTTGTTTGTTATTGGTTGGGTGATGACTATGCAATGGTTACGTTAACGAACCGGTATCTGCGGTCAAGATGAAATTTATAGGCGTTAATAGCCTTTTAAGAGGAGTGAACTCATGAAAACAACACTCACTTCTCTACAGATGTGTATGTATTTA
Source organism: Drosophila recens (assembly GCA_037043495.1). Lineage (NCBI taxonomy): Eukaryota > Metazoa > Arthropoda > Insecta > Diptera > Drosophilidae > Drosophila > Drosophila recens. The sequence continues at coordinate 8,357 of JBAMBJ010004227.1, forward strand.
TAACACGAACATATACACAGCTAATAATTTGTACGATTCGATTTAAATGAATAAATTGTTGCCTCGAGAAGATCGCTCGAACACTTTTACTGAAAGTGCACATGTATCTATATAAAAAGTATCTACTAGATATATGTATAAACACACACACATACAAGTATGTACATATTTGTTTTGGCTTCTACAACAAACAAATTTGCGTCACGATGGTTGAACCGATTCCGGAAAATGGATCCTGTATTTGACGTATTGCTAAAAAGCTAAAGCATTCACCATATGGCAGTAATTCTGTTGTGATAAAATGATTTCAGTATTATTATTTTTTAAATTTATTGAGAAACATTTGTAAATGGGTAAAGATTTTGAATTCAATATTAGTAATAAAATGGAAACACTTTTAGCAGATGCGATAAAGCATTTTGCGCTGCATTCTATGTTGAAGCTCTCCACGACGAATCATAGTATGAATAACCTTCATTACAGTTCGCTCCTCGTATTTCTGACGCAAGAAATCCTAAAATGGGAAAATAAGCATTATTAATTTCATGCAATATATAAGAGCTTGGAAAAAGTGGTTATTACATATAACATTCAATGGATCGCGAATTTGATAAAATGTCATGTTTAAATATCTTGGCTGTCTTCAGTGGTTTCTTTTGAAAAGCATTTTTAAAAATCAATTCAAAATATTTACAACTCAATCTATTTAGCTTTTGTAACACAAGTGCAAGTGTCCAAATTTATTGCGTGTTTAGCACAACTTCAGATGCACTTGTCAATTTGTATCTAAACAACAATTTTTATCTAGAATACTTGGCAAAATTCCAGTTTCCAACAATCGAACGAAAGAGCTAATTTTTAATAAAGTGAATTTTGCCGAGGTCAGTAATATAAGGGGAACTCGCACTATTCAAAAAACTGCACAAGCATCGCAGCCGTTCAGCACGCCGAAGATTTGATACCCTTGCATTGCCCTGTATTAAATGTTTGTTTGATTGTTCCTATGGTTGCTATAATTTCAACCATACTTAGTTATTTCGTATAAGATGAAGAAAAATGTATAATTTGTGACTTTGGTTGAGATATCTCTAGAAAAAACATTAATTTTATACTAGACTTTCATTACCAATCGTTCCTATGGCAGCTGTATGATATAGTAAACCGATTAAGCTCAAATCTGAGCAGAACGTATGAAACAATTAAAAATTCCCAATATGCGTTTCTTGATGAGATATCCCCAGAAACATGATGAGATATCTGAAACTTGAATACTCTCTCTTTTAGTCTCTGGAATTAATTCGTTCATACAGACGGACAGAGCGATATCGACTCAGCTGTTGATACTGATCTAGAATATAAGGACTCAATGGGGTCTGTCACATTGTGAAATGTTTGCACAAAGCCAAAACAGAGTATAAGACAAAATTAGTAAGTTTATCTTCGGCCCTTTGGCAATAAGACAACCATACAGAGACTGATTGCGACATACATATGTACTGCTTGAAGATAAAAGAAGGTTTTGTACCAAGGTGCATCACGATAGCTTTAAAACTGAGAGACTAAGTACAGACAGTTACCGAGTAATTATTACCTGCAAAATATTTTGTTCGGAAACCTGAGATCCGATGGCAAATCGTCGCTTGAGTTGTTTTTCTATACGATTTAAAGTTTCCTGGTCCTCCTCGGTGGTGAAGCCTTCTGCTCCAGCGAGGCTTCCCGTTGAGGCAGCATCGAGGGTGGACACTTGAAATAATCGAAGCGCTTCGTTTACGTGCTCGTCGGTAGCAAACGGAAGTAAACGCATTTTTGCCAATGATTCGGAAATACGAATAACAGCTTCCAACTGGCGCACTGTGATGGGAATGGCATGACGTTTGTCCGCCGACTTCTCTTGCTGTCCAGCACCAGTTCGCATCAAAACGTAGCGACTTTTCAGCTTATCGCCAGCAGCTTCGCTGAGTCGGGGACCGCAATGAGTGCGACAATAGTGAATGTACTTCTTGAACGTGGCCAGTGATATTTCACCCTCAGCGGGCTCGGATGGAGCTGACTTGTTCGAGCTAAGGTGAACGTTAATGATGTGCTTGGCCAAAGTGATGTCCCGTGCCTCATCGTGCACATCTTTTACGATGAATATCATGTCGAAACGTGAAAGAATCGTTGGCATAAAGTCAATGTTCTCTTCGCCCTTTGTGTCGTCCCAACGGCCAAATATTGAGTTCGCTGCGGCCAGCACAGAGCAGCGCGAGTTCAAAGTGGTCGTAATGCCAGCCTTTGCGATCGATATGGTTTGCTGTTCCATGGCCTCGTGAATGGCAACGCGATCGTCCTCTCGCATCTTGTCGAACTCATCAATGCAAACAACGCCACCGTCAGCTAGAACCATAGCGCCGCCTTCCATAACAAAATTGCGCTGAGGGAACAACACAGTTTGAATATATTTACATTATTGCCAAGATTCAATTACTCACCGTGTGCGGATCCTTCATGACAGAAGCCGTCAAGCCAGCTGCGCTAGATCCCTTTCCGGATGTGTAGACCCCGATGGGCGACACTTTCTCAACGAATTTGAGGAGCTGCGACTTGGCGGTACCTGGATCGCCCAGAAGTAGGACGTTAATGTCGCCACGACGGCTAAGACCGTCCGGAAGGCGCTTGCGTGAGCCACCAAAGAGCATGGCCGTGATGGCCTTCTTTATGTCGTTGGATCCAAAGATGCTGGGTGCTAATGATTTCGAAAGGCGATCGTAGATATCCGAGGAAGCTGCCATTCGCCTGAACGTTTCTTCTTCGTCAGTGGTAATGTTGCTATAGCGGGAAATGGCTCCGGCTCCCTCTGCGTCCACCGTTATACCAACTACGCGCATGTATGGAGCACGTACACCAAGGACGGCTTTCTCGCGACCATCTTGCCGCGTGGGCTTGCCGACTTTGCGAATCGAGTAAATACCCTGAATAAGCACACGGTTGCCGGGAACGACGCGTTCACAAAGCGAGCGATCACAAAATAGCTGCAAGTGTCGTGGAATCTCGCCTTGGGGCACAAAGTCTGGGAGCTCTTGCAGCTTGATCGTTTGGAAATCGACACACTTGCATTTGTCCGGCATTATGAAGAAGGGATCGAGTGGACACTTGGGCCTACCGGCTTGCTCAGTGGTGCACTTGCGTGGCAGCGAATACCCCTCCAGTCCGGGATTGACTTTCAGATTCGGTATCACAGTGCTGCACGAGCGGCACATGATCGACATCCGTGTTGCTTTAGCCTGAATGCCCGAAGCAGCCACTATTATTCCAGCAATTTTGACCAAACGCGACACACTATCTGACTTCAGTTCCCGAATATTTGTGGGATTCGCACTTGACATCAACAGTATTTGAATATCGTGCATGTGTTCCTCGTGCTCTGGACGAGGTGCTGTTATTTCATCAGCTACCTCGCGAGCAGCCTCCTCGAAGATCTGCAAGTGCTCAGTGGGCTGCTTGTTTAACTTATCGGCCAGCGTCTCATCAAAGCCCATGACGTCCTCCATTTCAATCTCCAGAAAGTAGCGTCCATTGAGATAATTACGCTTTAGATTGTCCCTGCGAAAGTATTCAAAACGTTTGGGATATTATTTGAAGCAAATTCTATGTGGGTTGCAGGTATTACCTATATTTGTAGAAGAAATTGTCCTCATTAAATGTACGAATGAATTCCTTATACTTCTTTTTGACGGCTTGTAAATTAATCTGGGCACCATCCGCATTTTGGTCGCCCCCAAAGTTATCCGAGAAAAATACGCCGGCATCATCAAAGCCCTCCATGGTAATAAATATATATGTTGATGAATTGAACGACTAATGCAAATTGGCGCAGTATTTTAATCTGTCCTCGAAGAATATCCTCAATTGCAATGTTTCCAAGAATTTGCCGCCAAAATGCATGAGCATAGTGAGAAAATCGATAACATGTAGCATTCGTTTCTCGATAGCAGTGACCAAGAATAAGAGTGGTATTCCTTAAAGTGATTTGAGTTAATGCAATAAATATACTCCAACAATGGCTAAAACTTTAAAAAACACATTTTCTAATTAAGATTTCGGACATCCATTTTGTCTGAGGGATGGCGCAAACATCATGATAGGCATGATAAAATCACTCATTAAATTAAAAAGAAAAAATTTATATTTTCCCAGATCAATACTTAAATCAAGCTAAGCCAAATAAATCTAGAAAATACTTAAATTGTAATAACTTGTGCTGGTATGTACTACATATTTTTCATAGTAATATTTTCTTGTTATATCAAAAAGGAATACCTCAAAGCTTAAGAATAATGAATAGCTGTTTGTGAATTTATCGTAAATTGACTTATAAATATATCGATATCTGTACCGATATGATTTGAGCATCCCTATTGGCGAGTTGATGGGTAGCACTTTTTCGCGTGTGTTTGGGAGGGAAGCAGACCGGAATTTTTTACACATTGCTAAATTTCTTGCATTATCAGCACTAAGGACAAGCAAATATACGTGAAATGGTATGCTAGATACTCTAAGTTGTAATATTTAAGCTAATCCGTCCGATTTGTAGTCTTCTACAGATATAGCAATGGAATCGAGCATTGAGCACGATGGCGCGTCCGAGACCGGCCTCACACCAATCGGAATTGCTAACACGAACAATGTGATAAAGAAACTGGCCCATACCAATACCAGTGCAAGCGGCGGTAGTAAGGCATCGCCTGCTCCTGGCAACGACGCAAGTGCTAATGCCGAAGAAATGACATCCAGGGACTATTACTTTGACTCGTACGCACATTTCGGCATCCACGAGGAAATGCTCAAGGATGAAGTGCGGACTGTCACATACCGCAACGCGATGTATCACAACAAGCATCTATTCCAGGGAAAGGTAAGTACTCGGAGTGTGTGGTATGACACAAGTTGGTTGATATTTCTGCCAAAAGGGGTTGTTGATTAAAACGTGTTCGCATTGTTAATGTAATCTGTCTCGATCTTGCAAAAACCAAAGAGTGTCATAACCACAATATTGGCAAATTCAGAGTAGCTTCACCTTTCAATTACTTGCAGACCGTGCTGGATGTTGGATGCGGAACGGGCATACTTTCCATGTTTGCCGCCAAGGCCGGTGCCGCCAAAGTAATTGCTGTGGACTGCTCGAATATAATAGAGTTCGCTCGTCAAGTGATCATTGACAACAATTTGCAAGATGTTATCACTGTAGTGAAGGGAAAAATTGAAGAGATTGAACTGCCAAATGGAATCGAGAAAGTTGATATTATTATATCGGAATGGATGGGGTATGGTCCAATGCATTTATGAATGATATTTCATTCACTATCATTTCTTTTTCCTTGACTGAAGGTATTGCCTATTCTACGAGTCCATGCTGGATACGGTGTTGTATGCACGTGACAAGTGGCTGAAACCCACTGGCATGATGTTCCCTGACAGAGGCACACTGTATATAACAGCCATCGAGGATCGCCAGTATAAGGATGAGAAAATCAATTGGTGGGACGATGTGTATGGTTTCGACATGAGCTGCATACGGAAAGTAGCGGTCACCGAACCACTCGTTGACGTTGTCGACCCGAAGCAAGTTGTATCCACAGCCTGCATGGTGAAGGAAGTTGATCTGTATACAGTGCAAAAATCGGATCTAAACTTCTCCTCCAAGTTTAATCTTACCATAAAGCGCAATGATTTTGTTCAAGCATTGGTTACATACTTTAACATTGAGTTTACCAAGTGCCACAAGCGTCTTGGATTCAGCACTTCCCCTGATTCCACATATACACATTGGAAGCAGACCGTCTTCTACTTGGATGATCACATGACTGCCAAAAAGAATGAAGAAATCAATGGAACGTTTCAAATGAAGCCCAACGAACGCAACAATCGTGATTTGGACTTTGTCATCGACATCAATTTTAAGGGAGAGCTATCTGAAATTCAGGAATCAAATACATACCGCATGCGTTAGGTTTATGCCATTTACCAACGTGGTGTTAAGGCCACAACCTTCTTTAGACGGAGGAAACTAAATGATGACTAGACGTAAGATATAATCCAGTGCGAAATGTGCAACAAAACAAATTTGTGTTGCGTCTTCTACTAAGTTTAAAGTGTACCTTTTTATTATACATCGTATTTTTACAATTGTGCGCCTGTTTAAATGATTATTCAAGTATACTTCTAAGCATATTGTACAGTGGCACATTAAGTCTCTCATACACATAATAAAGTGTGCGACAAACGCACCATTTTACTGGAATTCATTTTCTTCTTTATTTGGTATTGTCTCTCCTCTCCTCTCGTCACTGATTGTTCGTTTCGTGCGAATTCCAACCCTCTATTCTCCATAAGGGTCAAAAACCATTCAAACGGAGATGTTAACACAAGAAACTCGGACACTAAAATTATTTATTACATAAAATAATTACATAGAAAAAAATATGTTCTTATTTCAGTTTAAAATTGATATTTTCGACTTTATATACTTTTCATGCATCGGGTATCAAACAGTTATGTACAAAACTTAATTTATAAAATTGTTGAATGTTTTGTCAAAGGCAGATTAATATGTATTCTGACTTAATATATTTTTTATGCCTGGGATAACTGATTTATTTATTTTCTTTTTTTGGATAGAGTATGTCATTTTAATGCCGATCACGTGAATCAGAACGACTTCTCCGATCTCGCGAGAAGCTTCGAGGAGTGCGCGAACGCCTGGGTGAGCGGGATCTGAAAAAGGTTGTTACAAAAGCCAAATTATTAAAAAAAAAAATTGAATTAATTGCTATTATCAGTTACTGCCCACCATTACACGTTTTTTTAAATAAGAAAAATTACTAGAATTTGTTATTAATAGGAAAATCAATTATGTACAGTGGCGAGCAAGTGAGTCCATGTTCTCAACACTGACTTTCATGATTCATAAAAACAAAACCATACAAAGGAATCAAAATTTTTTTTTCTAAATTTTTATCATTTCATTCTTAACAAATAGGGGTAAGGCAACATTAACAAAAGACAAATTCGTAGATTTTGAAAAGAAAAATAAAGGAAAAAAGTGAGCTTACTTTTTCAACTTTTACTCTACATTTTTTGAAAAAAGTATTGATGCAAAAAGTTTCTCTAATCAATTCTATTAGTGACTGCGAAAAAATATTTCAAAAATGCTTTTCTCTTGTATTTTTTAAAATTTTTTGAAAATGTCAAAAAGACTTTCATATTCATACAAAAAGTGCCTTTTTTGCCATTTTTGAAAAATTTTAAAAAATAGTAGCGAAGAGATAAATTGATAAGAGAAACTTTTTGCATCAACATTTTTTTTTTTTTTAAATCTAGGGTAAAAGTTGAAAAAGTAAGCTCATTTTTTTTCACTTCTCCTTTTTCATTTTTCTTTCAAAATCTAAGAATTCGTCTTATTTATTTATGTTGCCTTATTCCTATTTGTTAAGAATGAAATAATAAAAATAAAAATAAAAAAAATTTGGATTTACTTGTACAGTTTTCTTTTTATGAATGAAGAAAGTCAGTGTTTTAAACATTGAATCACTTTTGACGGCCACTGTAGATCATCGCTTGGGGACATTGACTTGGGGTAGATTTCAAAGAACGATTATCTTCCTGTAATTCCACAGGCATCTCCAGTAAAGCACAAAGGCATAAATGGTTTTCTTCCCCAGTGGATAAATACTAGACTCAAAAACCTACATATGAGACAACTTTAATCAATATAAATCATATTGCAGTGCTGGTATATAACTTAGAACCTTTGTTATGTGAGTTTATTCCCTCAAGTTCCATTAAGCACGCTGCTGTCGATCTTTTTAGCATATATTACACAAATATATCTTTATTGTTTTCTGCGCTTTTATCTTTTCTTTTTTTTTAATTTTAAAATTATATCACAGTTGGAATTGTCGTTTTTATCACATTATTACGAATATTCTCTTAAAATTCGTAATCATAATACTAGATTTACCCAGAGTATTATAGGAATAATTTCGCATACAGAATGTAGTTTACAGTAATGAAAGTAATTCATGGCCAATGGCCATGGCCTAATAGAGCATGATGATTATGCGGTAGATTGGAAAATATGATAATAGAATCAAAGATGTGTGGCGTGTTGTTGCTGACGTTGATACATCTGAAGAACTTGATCGACGAGCGAGGATTGTTATGTGACATTACAGTTGAAAATCTTGTAGTTTAGAACCCTGCTGATCGGATCGAGGATGTGATTGTGGTTGTGGAGATTTTGGTAGAGAAGAGGTAGCTTTGAATCGTGAAGATGTTGCTGTTGTTGTTCTTGTTCATGTTGTTGAAGGAGGAGGTACATGTAGAAGTAGTTCTTGTCAAAGGGGTTATCCTGTAAAAATTGCGATTGAAACAAGAGTAAAACAAAACTAAGCTTTTTCGATATACATGTATATGGACTGTGGACTATTGTCGGCTATTCATGTTGATCAGGAATTATATATATGTAAATACTTTATTGGAAAGGAAATGTCTCACTCTGCCTAATACATACATACTGTGTTATATTTTTGGACCGTGTTGTAAGTAAATGTGGACAGACACAGCTGTTTCTTAGCAAACCAGTAACATAGATATTACAGTTTAAGATTATTTACCTGAAACGTCCAGCACTGCGGCCACCGCCGCTTCCTTCAGGAGCGCCACGACGCCCACGGTCACGGGAGCGTCCCGAAGACATCTCAACTCGGATTCTAGTTCCACAGCAGCGTGTTCCATCAAGAGCTCGGGTCGCATCTTCTGCATCACGCCGATCTTCGAATTCAACGAATGCGAAACCTGGAGGATTGCGTGCTACCCACACGTTTCGCAAGGGTCCGTATTTACTGAACGCATTTTCTATATCATATTTTGACGCTGATGAACCCAGGTTGCCCACATATACCTTACAGGCCAAATCCCATTCGCGATAGCGTGGCATTTTAGTCATCAAATCGATTTATCTACAATTGCAATAAACGAATTTTCAGAGTGCATAAATATGAATAGACATATATACACACATATTATGTATATAACTGGGATGGCGGACTGACTTATTCCGCAATACCAAGCATTATGTACATATGTATGTGTACTGAATGGCACATGGTGTACACTGTACAAACAATTGTTGACAGATAACGCTTATATTGTAATTTGTATGTGTGTATGCATTGAGTGTGATGTTTTAATTGAAGGTATGGTTTACCAATTTATTTGTATTAACGCGTTTACGCAAATATACTACAAAACTTTTAGTCCAATAAAAACACGAATACTATAAAGAATAGAGTTGTGTCGGTTCGTTCTGAAAAAGTTCAAATGAACGGGACATTAAGATGAACGAATGAACCTTTCCAGTCAATCACGAACTGAATCGATCATTTCGCAGCAAAATATTTAAATTTCTTAAAGAAATACAACTAGAATAATATACTTGTAGTTTCCCGACTGGATTCAATTTCTTCTTTGTTTCAATTTCACATACTTTTAAGTTTCGAACAATGTGAAAGGTTACTTAAGCCCAAAATAAAAAACCAATTTAATTTTTTTTCTCATTTTTAAAAAGCCAGGGTATAAGTACAGCCCTAAATATGTTATCGTTCATGACCAACTGAATAACTGAACTAAATGACTGATGTAGTTCACGACTGAAAAATTGACGATTGTACTTATTCAGCAGATTGAACTAAAAAGCCCAGCTCTAATAAAGCATACAACTTAGTGCTGGGACCGATTTTAATAAAATCAATTTTAAATCGATTTAAATCGATTTTTCTTTGGAGAAGTAAAAACTGATTTTGTTTTTAAGAAAATCGATATTTGTAATAATGACTAGTGCTATAAAATGCTACTTGTGACTGGGATGTAAAGATGCGTATGTTTGAGTACACAAAATGTATAAGATTGTCAAAAAAGTCTTGCGGTATTTTTATTGAATTTTCAATTGTTCATAAAATTGGTTATAATAATGCGATTTAAGTCAAATATGCGTTATTTTGTTCGATGACGAGTTCCCAACGAGATGCCAACTTCATAATGCCCCTCTTATAGAAGCTCGCTTCCCTATTGTCAAAAAACTCGGAGAGCCAATTTTCACAGGACTCTCTTGTGGCCAACTTCCGACTACCAAGCTCGTTCGCCATGGACAGAAATAGGTGGTAATCACTTGGTGCGAGATCCGGACTATACGGTGGATGCAAAAGAACCTCCCATCCGAGCTCCCGGAGCTTCTGGCGCGTCACCAAAGATGTGTGTGGCCTGGCGTTGTCCTGATGGAAGACAATTCGGCCTCTGTTGATCAAAGATGGCCTCTTCTGCAAGAGTGCTGCATTCAAGCGGTCCAGTTGTTGGCAGTACAGGTCCGAATTGAGCGTTTGGCCATAGGGGAGCAGCTCATAGTGGATGATTCCCTGCCAATCCCACCAAACACACAGGCATCTTTGATCACCTCTGCACCAGAACGAAAACGTTGAAACCATCGTTGTGCGGTGGAAATGGAAACTGTATCGGGTCCATAAACTGCACAAATTTTATTGGCAGCATGAGATGCATTTTTGCCTTTATCGTAGTAGTACTGTAAAATATGCCGTATTTTCTCTTTATTTTGCTCCATGTTTGCGACGCTATAGCTCACGAACGACTAAAAACAAACAACAATAAATCAAACACGTGTTAGCGCGTGAAAAGAGCTTTCCAAAAAGCTCTAGCGTGAACCGATGCGACGAATACAACTAGAACTACGCGCTTGCAAAGACAAGCTTGCGAAAATACCGCAAGACTTTTTTGACAACCTTATACTAAAGAATAGCTGTATTTTCCATCTCTAATATGAATTTAACTAGGTTAAATTTAGTTAATTGAACCTGAATTTATTTTATTATGTTATTATTTTCCTTTCTCTTTTTGTTATTAATGATGAACTGTTAAATAACAGGAAAAATTGTGAAAAATAATATAAAACTACAACAACAACAAAAATACAGACCATTTAAAGTCATAAAAAGATGAAGCTAACATTTTTATTCAAAGTGACCACTTCTGAAAAGGGAAAGCAGAGTCTCGATATTTGTTTGCTTCTGACCTAAATTTTGACGTATTTTCAACATTCTCCCATTTTTAGACGTGAACTTTGGCGTACTGGGTAACTGTTTTCGTCTCAATATCGTTTTAAATTTCAAAAAGTTCAAAAATTGGCAGTATAGGATCCTTTTTGGACGCAATTTAATTGAATCTAAAAAAATCCAGATTTTAGGATAGAAGATGTTTAATATTTTTACCGGCTGAAGCAGTTGAAAACCAGACATATCTATCCGAAAAAAGGCCAATTTGGCATTACTGCTATCGAGCCGTTATTAATGGTAGACCTGCACTATTAATATTGGTCGATAGTTCTTTACGCGTCACAGAATAGCGCGCATTTGCCATCTGCAGATTTGCAGTTTTGTATTTAATAATGGTATTCCGGGAAACGTTTTAGATTTGGTTTAGATTTCGCAGTCACCTGATCACAGCTGCTCCATACAAAATTCTCAGTGTGCCCAGAGCAAATCTGGAAAATGTGGTTTTATGAATTGGTTTCGTGAAATCTGCTCTGAGGCTGATTTCGTTTTGATTTCGATTTGGTTTCAATTGAAAACTGTGACAGTTGTGTGACATATGGTGTTTGTTTACATAGGTAAACCGGGGAATAGTGCATAAAAACATAATCGATGAGCAAACTTTCGTTTAATACGTTAATAAATATCCTTCTCTGACTTTCTTTCGGGATTTTGTGCAATTATGCCCATTTTTGTATACTTTTTAGTTGTCAATTAGCTGTTTGCCCAAGCTGTCAGCTGTTCACGAAATTTAAAACTTATCAGTGTGCAAAAAGGGTCGTTCCGTTAAACCAAATCTAAAACGTTTCTCGGAATACCATTAATATTTATCTCTGAACAAGAATCTTTGGCTATTAAAATAGTTAATAGTTAAACATTATTATTGTAAACGACTTAAATTTTGCCATACAAAATAAAATAAATATTTTTTTCTGTTATATTAATAAAAATTCTACATTTTTTTGGAATTTTATATATCAATTTATAATTTTTGGAATATATGTTCAAATTAACACAGAATTGAAAACTATCGATAGTTTGGAAAAACATCGCTGACTATCGATTGTTGCGTTGACAACACTGTCCTTACGCTCGTCGACAGCGAAATATTGAGCATTTTCCGCTGCTAAAAATTTACCTCACGTCGGTACTAGGCTTAAGTAAATATAAAAAATATGGTGGTGTTTTTTTTTAGCAAAATTTTATTTTATTTCTAAATTGGAATGCAGAAACGGTAAAAATAAATGCTATAAAACACAAACAAATTTTTATATTCAGGCCTGTTCCGGTTTTCACTTTCGGTAAGATTTTGCGGAAGTGAATTTCTTAAACCTGCTCTAATATCATTCCGGCGAAGTTCTCCGGATTTATTTCACTTGGAGCTGATGAGTTTAAGTCCGATAAAGGGGAAAAACTAGAATTTTTAAGTACTTGGCCTAAATGGAAAGTGAATAAATTCATTTCACTAAATGATATAAAATAAAAAGTGAAAACCGGAACAGGCCTGATTATTTCTTCAAAATTTGCTTATTCAAATCTAGCCGTTTTTAACGGACTACTTCTGGCAGCACTGTCTAAGATGCCAGACTGTCGGTTTTAGTGTGACCGTGAATGCAAAGCTGAAGAGTACCGAATTTTATTTTGAATATACTTAATATTAAAGACGGGTGATTTTAAAATATCGGCTTAAGGCAAAAAATAAAAGATGTTCCAATAAATTAAAACATTTCAGCTGAATTGAAAACCAAAGTATTCGATTTTTAATCTATATTATCTATTTGTATGTATGTAGATTTTCATTATCGATAATTGATTTGGGAATGTATCGCCGAAATCAGCTGCACAAGTTACATATACAAACGTACATTTCATAACCAAAGTGTGGTATCTTGTGTTTTGTATTTTATTAAATTAAAAACTGAAAAATGCGTTTAACGAATAAACTATATGCACAGCATATTGGATGGCACTTTAAGAAGCATTGGCAAGTGCAAGGCAGGCGAGTGCCTAAGGAGACAGGAGCTGCTGCCGAACTTTTAAGAATGGGGCTTCAAGTAAAATCGACTGATGAAGTATTGAATCCGAAAAGCGAACGGCAACTGTAAATACAATTAAGCTATGTGTATTACTTATATCGATTAATCATTATTGTACTTGCAGCATAGATATTGTTGGTGCAACTCTTAAGCCGGTACCTGAAGATGAATCCCATCGAAATTGGCATGCAACTGCAGGCCATACATTTGGAGATTGCAATGTTCTGCTTGGAGGATTGCCCCAAGCACAAGTTCTGACCAACACGATCGAAATCAATAGCTTTCCGCGTCAAATCGAGGATGCTATTGTAAACGGTCAGTTTCCGAAGACCATCGATCGAAGTGTTCAAAATGCCATCTTTTCTTCTCAATTGCTGGATGCCCAGCAAGTGAAATTGCCAAAGGTTAAGTTGGTCGATCGACCAGCGTATAATTTGCCTCGCCTGTATGGAATATCGCACGAAAGACGCAGGTATGTTTTTGAAAATCGAAGAATATACACAGCATAAAACAGCCAGAGTCTAGCATAGCCCAAACTCACCTTTTTCTTATACGTGTGGGCCCCATAAAAAAACACTTTTCCATGATAGAACATTTCTTTTTAATTTTTATGAAAGCTAACGAGCATACCTGTAATTTATTAATACACCGTTTTGAATTAAATTCTAACATCCATCAATCAATGATTAAGAAACTTTTGAATTGATCAGGTTGTAAGAGATAATCACTGCGGGCGGCAGTTCGCGCTAGTGACGAAAGCAGCACTAAGGGTATACAGGTAGAATCGCAAATTGATGAATGCTATGACTGTCCGGTCAGGGCGAGTCGATCGAAAGGTATAATTTTTACTAACAAACGTGCATACTTCGACTTTTATAAACTCACCTGGTTCGTGAGATGAACAGGTGTAAGTGGGAGGACAAAATTATGACAGGGAGTAAGGCCTTTAGAGCCTTTTGGTAACATTCTTTAATTTTTAATTATTCTTAATCAAATACGCGTTTAATGACACCTCGATCATCAAAATCCGAACCGTGGCTTAAAAGATAATTAAATTTTAAATTTTTCATTACCTTCCGAAAATGAGATAAATAGTCAGTCTGTTTGTTTGCTTGTATCAAAGCGTTAAAATAGCTTAAAATTTTGAATGAAAATTCTTATAAAAAAAAATATAATATTTTGTTCTACGACTTTTTTGAAAAATCGCCAGTTTAGCGGGAAATCGCTGAAACGTGCATAAATTAAAACGCCCACAGTATCCAAACGATAGAAGGTACAGTTTTTTCTAAAGTACATAGGTAAAAGGCTTCAGGTGAATTAAGGTTTTTTACCCGACATTTTGAAGGTTTTACAGAAAACGCCCTTACCGATTTTGTAAATTTAATTAATTTAAGTTCAATACATTGTAATATATAAAATTTCTCGTTTTTTTTATATATGAAACATAACTTTTAGCCAGCGGGTTTCGAAGAAATTACCTGTTAACTGAATATATATATTTTACTTAGAATTGGAACAGGACAGCAGCAACAAAGTGTCGTAGCAGACAGAGCATGAGAGTGCTAGCTTTTGCGCTAGGCAATTGTGTTAGTAAAACCATTCTTTCTTTTTCCGAAAATGAAAAAAAAATATACAATGTATATATGAAAATTTATTATTTATAACAATATTGCATACAAGAGAAGAATGCGGGCTTTAATTTGTTTAAATTTAGGGTGTTTCTGCAACGCACTTTGACTTAATGTGTTTTTATTATCATTATTATCTTGGCCAAAGTACTGACGTATATTTCTACAAAGACTAAACACCTTATGAAATAGTTATTATGTCTTACTTTTGATATATTATCCCAAAATTTCTGATATCTTAAAAAAAAACTTCTTTACGAGGTAAAAGTCTAGCTTTAGTCAATATTATTATTCGTCGCAAAATTGGATATAAGAAATTATGGGGCATGAAAATGTTATTGTCACTAGACCTTTAACTCGTAAAGAGGTTTTTCTGTAAGATTCTAAATTGCCTAAATTGTAAGTTTTGTTGAGATATCGTTAAAAATATAAAAGTTTCTCATACTAAAATGCTTTTTCATCCGATCGTTCCTATGGCAGCTATAGTCAACCGATTTCAACCAAAATTACTATGGATGAATAATACAATTCGAGCGAGATACATAATTTGTGAGTTTGGTTAAGACATCTTAAAAAACAGCTTAACCTAAATACAACTTTATACTAAATCTTGATTTTTGACCGGTCGTCCAATGGCAGCTTTTTGACGGAATGATCTTATTTGAGCTAAATTTGGTAAGGATATCTCCAAATTTGCTTTTTAATAATGGTCAATGCTGCCGTGAAACTTATCTGATCGGTATTTAACATCGTATAAATCGGTCTAAGAGTTTGTAAAGTTAAAAAATTGCCATGAATTATTAAATGTCTGGAATACGACATAGCGTAGGTTGTAGATATAGTTGAATGTATGATTGTGGCGTACTAGAATTTTTAGTTGCACATCGAAATTTTAAATGTACATTTGAAAGTGAAATCACCTTTCTGTAGATCTCGGATAAATATTAAGGGAGCAACTATGTCAAAAATATCATTGGAAAGTTTTTTCAGTTTTTTGCGATCTCGAATAAATACCGTACCGTGCAACATGTAATTAATATATGTTCGTAAATTAATGTGATGTTATTTCCGCGATAAATCACTGACCCACACAAAAGTGGTCTTGTACCATATCTCAGTTACTGTGAGTATACTTTTGATCGATACTAAATGCCGAATATGTCGTGAATATCAATTGTCCGGAGTTCGACACGCGTCCAGAATCGGTGACCATATCGCTCGAACTGTGTCCTTGAGCCATATACAAATCGTCCACGTAAAGCTGGTCGCGAGCCGCAATGTTCGCAAGTTACTAATTCGAAGCTCGCAAGTGCCGTAAGGTGGTACTGATACCCACACCATAAACGCCGCCGTCAAACGTGTCGCGACGGCTCAGGACAGGTGACTTCTTTGCTAGAGATCATGCTAGTCCGAGTTGCTACCATATGCTTGGCCCTGAAAAATATACCTAAGTTTCTTCTTTCCAAAAAAAAAAAAAAGTGAATGTTTGACGGAGCTATGGGCGCTTTAGTGACTGCAAATACGAAAAAACTGTTTTTTACCGTAATTTAAATTTTCGATATGCACCAAAAAATTCTAGTATGCAAAAAAAATTTATTTATCTATCTAACCGTTTGTGCTGCACAATGATTAGTTATAAGTCAGGCGCCAGTCAGCCAGAGTAATTATAAACATATTATATAACAGATTCTTATTGCCCATTTGAATTTGAATGCCCGTTGATACAAATATAATATATTGTAACTCTTTTCAGTCGCCTTTTGGTAAACAAACTTTTGTTTGAGATCGAGAAATTGGCAGGACGTTCTGTGACTGTGCGTAGAAAGCTAATTGATAATGTTACATTTCAGACGTCTTTAACTAAAGACAATGACATTCTCCTTTTTAATATCACTGGAGACAAATTAATTAGCACGACTCGTGCTCTAGATGCTATTAAGGGTAAATTTAATGGAGAGCTGCCTGATCTCTATCCGATGAAAAGCACAGTTTCAATGCCAAAGAAACATATTTACACGGAAAACAATTTTTATCGTAAGTACAACAAACAAAATTAAAAGTTGATATTCTTTTTAATGTTCAAATCTATTTCAAACAGCCATTCGGAAAGAAATAGCCTGTTCACATCCGCATACAGTTTTAACATTCTTCAATAAGAACGTTGTGGGCAATGTCCACGGCTCCGAAGTTTCGCAAACGCAGTTTTACGGACGTTCTTTGTTGAAAGCTTTTGTTGTAGCTGTAGCTCGCTCAAAGCAGTTGAGCGATGTCCCTAACAATGGAGCTCTTCAAAAACCGATTGTTGTACAATGTATTCAAACGAACGGACAAGAATTTCATTTTGGAGTGCTCCAACTGAACACACTTGATCTAAGCGCTGACAGCACTACTAAAAATTATTGGTTCCATCGGCCGAGTGTAAAATTGTTTACAGAATGTTGCTATGAAACTGGAAGGCCACACATTGATGGATATAACAATGAAGCTTTCCGTATTTTAAACGCGTTTTATCATAATTCTTAACATTGAAACTTGAAAATAAAGTTAATTATGCAATAAACTTATAAAATATTCATAGTTTTTTTTTGGGCATGTGAGATAAATTAAAAGCATTAAAAAGTGTGCAAAGAAAAAGGTTGTGGTTAAAACCGGGCTGTTCTATATGATGATATACATACATATGCATACATATGTAGCTGTGATTTCCGTACATATGTATGTAATACGAACATATGCATATACACATGCAAATGCGGGTGGATTCCATGGCAACGTGAACGCGGCAAATTGTTTAGCATCGATATATTGGTTTTGATAAAAGTAACTCTCTTTTGATTCAGGGTTGTTGAAACGACACTTACAAGCATACATTCAAAATTGAAAGGAGTAAATATCAAATCAAATTTTGTAACATGAGTAGGGTCCGGGTACAAGCACAAACTAGCTCCAACAACAGTGCCACATCGTCGGAAAACAGTGAGACGCATAGCGTGGAAGAACATCCAACAGAGGCCAATCGAAGTGCTGCACTAATTAGGTAAGGGACAAATGCGAGTATCAATCAGATACATACTTTTATAGATCATACATAGCTCACATTAAGTTAGATTCTATTTTCTATTCAATGTGCAATCATCAATATTTATTGCAGATACATTTTTTCACTTGAATGATGTATGTTATGTAGTTATGCATTTAACTATTATCAAAATGCCTAAAAAAAATTCATATCGAATTATTCATAATTTTGGTGATACCATAAGGTATACATATGTACATATGTTTATACAATGTCAATTAAAGTGTACACACCTCGCCTGTGTTATTTGTTTGGACTTATAAGTCTTTGACCAAAGTAAATCCAATTTTTTTTAAACCGAATTAAATATTTTTAGAGAGGGTATTTTGTTTCTGATATCAGCTTGTATGGTGAAAACGGTCACAATGTTTATTTTCGCAAAATTTTCTCTTTCCAAATCTAAAAATTTAGGGTATTTGTGAAAAGTTCCCATTTTGAGGACTTGACCAGCCCTGTTATTTGAAGGACATTAATAAGTTGAAGGTCAAAGACAAAGTAATAGGAAAATGTTGATTTTAAAATGACTATGACACAATTAATATATTTAGGGCAAAAACTAGTTGGAAACGCATGAAAGATCTGGCTGCAGAGAAGGAAAAGGAGAATGAGGCCAAGCGACCTCCTTGGCGTGCAGTTAGTGTTTCGACTCTTGCCAAACCAGACAAGAATGCAATGCTCCGCGCTAAGTTACTGGATGCGTCTAGGTTCGTATATATTGTTAAACTATATGACCTTATATATCAACTAATTGGTAATTGGTACAGACGCTTGAGAGCTGGCAAGGCCAATGTCGCAGCTCAAACAGATTTTATTCCTACCAAATTAATGAAAGAAGCCTGCATAGGTCCACAGTACGATTTAATTTTGTTCAAAGATGCCGGAATTTTAACGGATGGCCAATACTCCATTAAGAAGGATGAGCACCAGCAATGTAAATGTGAACAATTACGCTATGCAACAGCCAAGCCTACTTTTTTTTATTCATATAGGGCTCCAAAGGCTGAAAAATAATTTAAAACTGTTCTATGCAAGACCTTTTAAATTGTTTTAATTAAGTTTGATTTTATGGGTGAGCTTTCACTTTTGATAAATTCTAAAATCCTTACGGTAAGATAATGAATAT
>JBAMBJ010004229.1:0-23643 GCA_037043495.1 Drosophila recens
TTGCTGGCCCAATGTGCGTTGGAGAAATTTGCATTTATAACGACTTGGCCACTTTCCCACAACCACCAAGAGCAACACAAACAACACACATCCATACACACTCACACACATTCCACATGCAATTATTGTAATTTTTAATTAATCTCTGTGCTCGCGCTTTCATGTTTTGTTTATGCACTTTGTCGTTGGCAGCATTTTTTACACGCTCCCACATCGTCTTGGCCTACAATACGAACCAACTGACGGTGGTGCACTTGCAGCGTCCCAATCTCCGACCGCTGGGACCGGAGAAGATTGCCAACATGGATGCGCGCATATTTCATGTAATCATTCCGGGCGCCGCATCGGAGCGTAAATTGGCACGCCATCTAACTGTAAATGGCAGCTACGATCTGTTTGTGGTCTGGACACAATCCTCACAGAACGAGGTGTATCCATGGCGACCCACAATACGCGATCAGGATCGTGCCAACATACACATCTTCAAGATCAAGGGGTAATTATCTAATTAGATGTTAATGGAATGCATTCTTGATTAATTCCCATAACAATTTGCAGCTTGCAGCTGGAATCCATTGCCTATTGTTGGTCCGAGAATGATCCGTTGTGCGTGGACTTTCTGCGCAGCTCGGAGAATCAACTCATCACGCTGGAGCAGAAGGTGTCGCGCAAGGGCGACATCAGTGCGGAGATTTGCTCCTATGAACTGACCACCGGCAAAATGCAGCGCACGGCAATCACCTCGATTGCGATGGGCACACAGATCTGCTCCTTTGCCTTTAGCCCTGACCAGGAGAAGCTCTTTCTGGGCAGCGTCGATCGCAACATTTGCCTGCACGATCTCGTGCTGCAGACGACCAAATATGTCCAGCAAATCGAGATTGTGCCCACCCAGTGCGCCTGGCATTGCGACTCGGCGCTGCTCTGCGTCTCCAACGAGCGCTCGGTGCTGCAGTGCTTCGATTTGGCGCTGGCGCCAATTGGCAACCAGCTGCTAAGTGAGAGCGTCACCCCCTTGAGTCTATTGGATCTGTCGCACTATTTTGCATCGCAGCCCACGCTGCTGAGCATCGCCTTCAGCCGTAAACCGGATCTGACGAGCTTTACGCACACGTACGCGCAAACGGATTGCCTGCTGCTCCTGCTATATGATCAGGGCCCTTTGGCCTGCATGCGCATCTTTGGCGGCGCCGGCATGCGCGGTGATATCCACAACTCGGGGCTGACGGCGGATGTTATTGCGGACAAGTATCTGCGACTGCAGCAGCCGGAGCGAGCGGTCAACGTGCTGGCCTCCCTCAACTGGGAGACGTATGGCGCGATGTGCCTGATAACGCTGCACAAGATTGCCAACTATGTGTTCTTTGCTGGGGATCAGCGCAGGGCGCGTTTCGATCTGATGGCCAGAGCGTTGAGAACCTTTGCCAGCACTCTCTCCGAGGACACCAAGGATGAGTTTAGCGATCAGGTCTATGATCTGAAGCGACGATTCTGTTTCTTCTTGTTGCGGTAAGTCGCCATGGATCTGTACTACGGTACTCATACGCATCCGAAACTTTTTTAAAGAATTTTAAAAAAGAAAAAAAGAAACAAAGAATATAATCTTTAGGAGATCCAAAATTGGGAAGAAAAATTAGGAATCATCAAATTAGGAATTTCAGCTAAGCAAAAAATATTCAGAGTACAAAATTAGGATTCAAAAAAAAATTGAAACAAGTTTTCCTGGCAGTGGAGATAGACCGAAAAAACGTAATGTATCCGACCAATATCAAAGATGAAAAATTTGTTGATTTTTTATATAAGGTGGCACACAATATAAACATGTAGATTTTGAAATAAATGGTTCGAAAACTAATTTTGAAATAAATGGTTCGACAAATATCTTTTTGCTAATATATAGGAAGAAGCCGAAATCAAAAATATTTTATTAAAAATCGCGCGATCTTTAAATATTTTTGATTTCGCCTTTTTCTAATTTTTTTTCCCAATTTTGTTTTCCTAATTTTTGTTTTCCTAATTTTTGTTTTCCTAATTTTTGTTTTCCTAATTTTTTGTTTTCCTAAGTTTTGTTTTACCAATTTTTGCTTTTCCAATTTTTGTCTTCCTAATTTTGGATTCCTAATAACTGTATTCCTAATTTCGGATTCGTAATTTTGAATTTTAAATTAATCGATTCCTAATTTTGGACTTCTCATTTTTTTTCTTCGAATTTTTGTATTCTGAGCATACCTGTTAAATAATGATTAGTAATCATAATCATTAGTAATTAGATTATTTGATTTCGATTACAACAAATCTAAAATAATCTAAAATTATTATAATATAAAATTAATATTTTAGATTATTTCTGATTTTTTGTGATCGTAGTCATTATATAATCACAAATTTTTCAACAGTGAATTATATAGTCAAAAATAATCTAATTGAGTAGTAATTCTAATCGAAATTTAACAGGTATGATTCTGATATTCGTATATAGAATCCTATATATGTACATTTTTACTTTTTAATCTAATTCAAGTTAATTTCTGTCACAGCAAAAACCTGTTCAACGAGGCATTCGAGATGGCCCAGGACATTGCGGACTACGATCTGTTCATGGATCTGTACAACTTGGCCAAGTGCATTTCCAGCTTGAGCGAATTCGCACACGCCGCATTTAGTCAGGCCGCAGCCATAATCCATGGCGAGGATCACGTCAATGGCAACCTGAGTTTAACTTTGGCCAGCGATCTACGCCCGGATTCCGCCTGCTCGCAGTCCAGCTACGCGCAGTCGCCCAGTCAGCAAGCCCTGAAAAACTATGTGCCACCCTTGCCCTCATTCAAGTCCAAGATATTCAATGCCGAGATGATCAAGATCAATATCCCTAAGCCTGAACTGCGACCGCCTTTGCCCGAGCTGAGGACATCCAAGCTGAGCAGCGCCTCCACAGCCACGTCGCTGGTGGCACTGGCTCAGAAGAGTGGCAGCCAAGTTACCGCCAAGCATATGCATTCCAATGGTAATTTTGATGACTTGCCCATTGCCAAGATGGATTTCAATGGATCATCAATGGCAGGCAATGGCTGGTCACAGGATGTACCCGATCAGACAGTGGGTTTGCCCATGGCCAGCAGTCCGGCGCAGCGGCAACAGGTCACATCTTTTGGTGATCCGCTGACGCAGTCTGTTCCTCCGTATCAGCCCAAGTACTATCAGCATCCGCTGGTGTCCGGGAACATTCCCGCTATGCTGCCCACGCTCAGCAATGAGGATTATCAAAAGCGTTTGCTGCTCAAGAAGCCAACGGCTTCCATCTTATCAAACGCTGCGCCGGCCCAACTCAATGGCGAATCCAACGCAGCGACGCCCATTGTCAAGACAGCTCCAACGGAGAAGAACAAAGTCAAGTTCTCAGACACAATACAGGTGGCCGTAGTGCCCGTAAGTAGAGGATTAGTTCCTTGAATACCTCTGCAATTTAATGGCAATCTTTTCTTTTTGGGTAAACAGGAAATTCCACGCAAGGAGAAACCAATGCCGCCCAAGCGCAACGGCTATTCGCGACCAACGGCCCGACACTTGACCAATCCCCGCAAGGAGCTAGCTGATAGCTTACCGCTTTGCCATCCCAACGATGAGTACTTGAAGGATTTCAATCCAATTACCACAAGTAAGCTGAGATATACAGTTGTCGGATAAAGTATTTTGACAAAACTAAAGTTAAGTCTACTGGTAATTTGAACTTACTTTATGTGAAGTTTGGCATTAGTGGGAAGGTCATTTAAATTCCGTTCGAATGATACAAAATTTTCTTTAACCCAATTAAATTTTTTGAATTTTTGTAAAAGTATACTGTTTTCACCTTTTTTCTCGGTCTCAAACAAAAAATGTTTTCACGCAAAAAGTTTCTAAACAATTCTAATATTGACTGCGAGAAAAAATTTTCAAAAATATCTTCGCTAGTATTTTTTATGAGTTTTTGTATGGGATTATCTCAGAATAATTTTGTATGAAAAGGAGAAAAAAGTGGCTAAAAAAGTAATTTTTTGCAATTTTCAAAAAATTATCAAAAATACTAGCGACGAGATTTTTGAACAATTTTTTTTGCAGTCACTATAAGAATTGTTTGAAGAATTTTTTTGCATCAAAACAATTTTTGTTTGAGACCGAGGAAAAAAGTCAAAACAGCAGACTTTTTTCAAAAATTCAAAAATTTCAATGGGTACTTAATGGGTTAAGGAAATTTTGTATCATTCGAATTTTAAAAAATCGAGGAAAAAGTTTTGAAATAGACCTTTACAAGAATTAGACTTTCAAAAGGTACTTAATGGGTTAAAAGAAGTTTTGTATCATTCAAACGGAATTGAAATGATCTCAGAATAATTTCGTATGAAATGGAGGAAAAGTGAAAAAGTAATTTTTGACAATTTTCAAAAAATCATAAAAGCTACTTGCGAAGAGATTTTTGAAAAATCTTGCAGTCACTATTAGAGAAACTTTTGGCTTAAAAACATTTTTGTTGAGTCCGAGAAAATGGGTGAGGAAAAATTTGTTATAATTCAAACGGAATTTAAGTGATCTTTCCATCAATGCCAAATTCAAATAGATTTCACTTTAGTTTTGTCAAAATACTTTATCCGACGACTGTATGTACACTCGCAGCATTCCATTTCCATGATTAATATTGATGCCATTGCAGATGTTAGCAAACCGCCGACGCGGCGCCGAGAGGAGGAATCGAGTAAAACCTCAGCTCCCAGCTCCTCATCATCCATTAAAGTGGTTCATTTTGGTGTCGTCTAATCGAACTTCATTCATAGTGCAATTAATGTTTAGATTCTGGAGCAGCGCTGGGCACGTAGTGGCTCCGGGAGCAGCGACTGCTCCCAACTATTTTGCTGCCTACTGTTGCAGATGTTATTGTTGTGCTCCCGAATTCAGATTTCGTGCCCGCCGCTGTTCCAGGGTGTGTGTCTTCCATGTGTAACCATTGCCGTCCAGTTAGTGCAAAGCTTTAAATAGGAAAGTTTTTAGTTATTTCTCCGTCTCGCACTTTCTACATGTATATCTATATATTTTATACAGATTTAATCAAATTAAAACTAGCTATTAATGTTTGACCATATGCCAAAAATGACAAATGCCATGTTATTTCTTTTTTTGTGGTGCCGGACCGCCCATGCGTTCCAGCTCCGCCCTCAGATCGAGGAGATCCTTGTCGGGCACATAGCGACGCTCGTCATACTCATCCGTGTGCTGGGCGACTACGAGGTGGACACCTTCCGGCAGTGCCGCCTGTGCGATGCGCACAAATTGCGGATACGTTGGTGCATCCACGTTGTTGAGCTGCAGATTGCGCTCGTAGGTGGTCAGCTTGTAGTCGGCCTCGATCACCGTCGAGTTCGGACGCAGGCGCTGCACTTGCGTCTGCTGCGGGGGAAGGGCGTAACAGTCGGAGACATCCAGATCGAGATACTCGGCGACGCTGTGCAGGAAACGCTGGTAGCTCTCCAGTATCGGATAGTCGTAGCCCTTTAACTGCACATTCAGGCATTCATATTGCGGGAATTTTGGCTTGAGCGACTGTAATCACAGTATATTTATACTCATTAACACTTTTTGCAGAAGCACAAAAATATGTGTCGTAATTACCTCGAGATAATCTGGTTCATAAACGCTGCCGCTGTTAAATCGGACTGCGCTGACTGATGGCTTTGACAGCTGCACAGCTTGGCGCACCCTTGGCAATAGCTAAAATCATGAAATTCGTTAGTTTTAATATATATTCAGTCGGTTTTGTTTTTGTTATTTACTCGGCGCAGCATTTTCGATTTTATTGTATGTGTCAATGGAGGTTATGTCACAAACAGCTGATCTGCGCTGTAGACCTCTACACGTTCAAGCGGCATGACCGATTGATTAAAATATGAAATTAAATTGAAATTACTAAAAAAATAATTTCACTTGTATCTCTTTCGCAATATTTATACAATATTGGTCTGGCTAAATTGGTCTTGGCTACATTGTCATATAATTTCTAGATATATTCGAAAATAATAGTGGGATTCCGGTAAACGTTTTTGATTTGCTTTTGATTTGATTTTGATTTTTCAGTCAGCTGTTCCATACAAAAATTTCAGTCTGCCCAGAGAAAATCAGGGAAATGTGGTCTTACTAATTAATTTCAAAAAATCAGCTCCGAGACTGATTTTTTTTTCATTTTGATTTGGTTTCGAACAGCTGTGTGACAGTTGGTGTTTGTTTGCATTGTAAATCTACGAATATTCAATAAAAACATATTCGATGACTTTCTTTCGGCATTTTGTGCAATTATGCCCATTTTTGTATACTTTTTAGTTGTCAATTAGCTGTTCGCCCAGGCTGTCAGCTGTTCACGAAATCCAAAAATAATCAGTGTGCAAAAAGGGTCGTTCCGTCAACTGATTTTGATTTGGTTAAAAATAATCAAAAGCAAATCAAAAACGTTTACCGGAATCCCACTAATATTGGTCTGGCTAACTTGGTCTTATAATTTCTAAATATATACGAAAATTTTATGAAATGATATATCGATTTATCGATTTCAAGCGATGTGAGCAAAAAGAACAACATGTTCACTGGCTCACTTCAGTGAGCATTTTTTTTTTGGTTCACTCACTCATTAGCAGCCCAACACTAAGAAGAAGAATAATAAATTTTTACAACTTGCTGTACGATTTCCTCCTAAGTTTTCGACCGAAATTAAAACAGCAAAACCCAACAAAATGGACTCTTTAAATGGTAGAAACATAGCACTGTTAGTGCTATGCATGTGCGCCTGCTACGCGCTCGCCTTCGAGGCCAAGGAAATACCGGCTACCAAATTCGGACAGAGCGTTGCGCCAACGATGACTTTTCTTTATTGGTGAGTTGAGTGCACATCGTACACTAATCCAAGGTGAATTTACCTAGTAGGTGACGTTGTCACCACAGCTGCTCTCTTTCGAGGTTACAAACATTTGACAGTATGCCTGCAAACGCTTGTCTCTCTGTGAGCGGAGAGAGAGGTGAAAAAATGATTGTAACCTCACCACATCGGACGACGTCACCTTATTAGTAAATACACCTTGCACTAATCGCACCCCCTTTGGGCGCATGATGATAACGCTCATTATCGCTTGATTCTATGTCATTAATTTCATGTACAGCTATTCGTGCGGCTACCGCAAGGCCTTCGAGGACTATGTCAACATTCTGGGTGAAAAATATCCGCAAATTCAGGTTCAGGGCGCCAACTACGATCCGCCCGGCCTGAACTATTATCTGTCCAAGCTGATATTCGCACTGAAAATCATCATCATAGTGTCTGTGGTCAGCTCGGTGAGTCCGTTCACCTGCCTGGGCATCAACACGCCGGGCTGGTGGAGTCACCTGCAATCGAATAAGATCTACGCCTGCATGATGATATTCTTCCTGGGCAACATGATTGAGGGCCAGCTGATATCGTCGGGCGCCTTTGAGATTACACTGA
Organism: Drosophila recens; assembly: GCA_037043495.1. Lineage (NCBI taxonomy): Eukaryota > Metazoa > Arthropoda > Insecta > Diptera > Drosophilidae > Drosophila > Drosophila recens. The sequence goes on from JBAMBJ010004229.1 coordinate 7,496, forward strand.
ACGATGTGCCGGTGTGGTCGAAAATTCAAACGGGACGCTTTCCAGCGCCTGAGGTGCTGTTCCAAATCATCGACAATCAGCTGCAGTTCTCCGACAAGTTGCAGGAGAATCCCGACTTTGTTAAATAATAGTTAAGCAGCCAATATTCGTGAGCAGAAGAAACACCAAATAACAAATACAACATAAAAGCAACAGCAATGAGAATGAAAGGAACAAGCAACAGAAGAACTGTAAACGATTAAGATTTAACAACAACAACTGTATTACGTAAATAGTTGATGTGTCTTTGTTTTCACCTTAGTTTACTTTTTATGTACAACAACAACTGCTCGTATATCTTGTGTCAACTACAAAATTCCCCCTACAAGTATGAATAATTGTAAATGTGTGTGTGTATGTATTCAATTAGCCACCGAAATGTGGTACGTTGCGGTGTGAGCCGAGACCCAATCGGGTATTTGTAATCGGTTATTGGATGCATACGAATCAGTCTTGTATTAGTGTATATCTTATTATGTAACACATTTAATAACTGTTAATAGAGACAACAAAATATATAAACATATGCAAGGGCGTATAACTTTTCAATCGATTTAAAATTCTTGACTGTTATTTTAATTTAGTATCCCCATATTTATATAAATTTTTTAGCTGGCGGCTTAGATATGCCCTTAGTAAAGTATGGCAATACCTCAGGGAAAGAAGTACAGGGGTGGGCACTCGAAGTGTTACCAATTAAAAATGCTGTAATTTTGTCAATTTTTTTGTTTTTCATTTCAAACTTCAGATTATTTTGAAAACATTTCAAATTTTATGAAAATGTATTTATTGTTTGATGTAGCCACCCTTAGCGCGGATTACAGCATCGAGTTTGGTCGGGAAGGCTTCACTCGCAGCACGAATGTGGTCTGATGGTATTTTGTTCCATTCTCGGAGAAGAGCAGTTTTCAAAGCGTTGACCGTCTCATATTTTTTAGTTGACACTTTGGCCTCCAGAATGGACCATATGAAAAAATCCATTGGATTTAAATCTGGGGAATATGGCGGCCATTGCTGTGATAAAATGAAGCTGGGAACGTTGTTTTGTAAAAATCGTTGGGTTTGTCCGGCTTAATGAGACTGTGCCGAGTCTTGTTGAAATATCCAATGGTTTCTACGGAATTGATTACGTGCCCAAGGTACCAAAGCATCTTTTAAGATATTTTTAAGGTAGATATGTTGGTTAACCTTTACGCCCTGCTCGATGAAAGCCAGTGGTGAGCGTCCTGTGGCAGTTACTGTGGCCCAAACCATCACTGATGCAGGTGCTTGCTTTCGAAGAGCAATCCGTTGGTCTAAAGTGTCGTCTGTTATGTCCTTTAACCATACGCAATCGATCTGCTTGTTTACAAATTGCTGAACTATACAATTTTTTTCATCAGAAAATGCAATATTTTCAAGTTCGCCACAAACGTGCAAGTGTTGCACTTTTGCGCTTCAAGTCCATTTAGATAACTTTTTTCCACTGCGTCATATATCGATCTACTTTTGTAGGCTTGTAGACCAGGGGTGGGCGCAAAATTTGACCTCGGGAGCACTACAACAACAAATACAACAACAACCTTTTTCGCGTCTACCTACTTTGTCGATCACCCAAATAATGTGCGAGCAAAAAAAAAGGTCTTCGGCGCGGCGCGTAGCGCGCACACACTGCGCCTTTGCAACTACAACAACAACCCTTTTCGTTTCTACCTACTTTTATGACGCCTCGACTCGAGCTGCCTGTGTGCGTTGTTGTTGCTAATGCCTCGACTCGAGCTGCCTGTGTGCGTTGTTGTTGCTAGCTTGTTCGCGAGCTGACCGTGTCTAATTGATTTATGACGCCTCGACTCGAGCTGCTTGTGTGCGACATCACGGCGCCGAATAAGTATGAGAGTAGCTGCTTAACTCCGAGAGTACAGGCCGCCCACCCCTGTTGTAGACAATTGATCAGACAAACACTAGCCAAAACATGAGCGCGCGGTCTTTTGCCGTTTGGATGCTAGAGCAGCGTATTGCTAGTAACACTTCGAGTGCCCACCCCTGTATACGTTGGTGAAGTTATTAAAAAAAATATACTTTTAACACAAAAGATTTGATGCAGATTTCTTAAAATAATCTTATCATTTAGTTTCCTTTTAACTGACACAAAAATTTTCTTAACCCATTAAGTACCCGTGGAAAATTTAGAACTTTTGTAAAAGTGTTTTTTTTTTCACTTTTTTCTTCGATTTTTTACAAAAAAAATTTTTCAAAAATATTTTTGCTAGTATTTTTTATAATTTTTTTAAAATCCTAAAAATGACCATTTTAACCCCTTTTTCCTACTTTTTACATAAAAAGTGCCTTTTTAGCAATTTTCAAAAGATTATAAAAAATACTAGCAAAAATATTTTTGAAAATTTTTTTTTGCAGTCACTCCTTAAATTGTTTAAAGAATTTTGCATCAACAAATTTTTGGTAAAAAATTGAGGAAAAAAGTTTCGAAAATTGACTTTTACATAAATTCGAAATTTTCGAAGGGTACTTAATGGGTTAAGGAAAGTTGTATATCATTCAAACGGAATTTAAGTGACCTTTCCATTGATACCAATATGTTAACGATAGGGGAACAATTAAGCCTCCAAATCTCAAAATGTTTGCTGCGCCAATAATTATGTTCGCCAGTGTATACTTCTTTCCCTGAGTGTAGTTATTGCAAGGTCTAGCGTCAAGTCTGCAGTCGAGTATGCTAGACTCAGGAAGACCCTGCAAAAGCGGTAAGAATTAAATAATATAAGTCGCTATAAATATTTAATACAAATATGTATGATAATATAGTACGAAAGAGTAGAGTATAGATAATAGGAAATGTGTGTAAATGTGAAATTTTCTGTTTTATGCCCAATGAGAAGAAGTAGCGAATATTTGGGTAAAAGTTTTAAGTTGATTCATTTCCATTCATGCAAAATAAAAATTTATTTTATACATGTCCATAGATTATTTCAGCTCCAGCTTTAGATTCTACTCTGGTCGTTATTGACCAATTCATTTCAAATGACTTTTGCTCACACTTGTTTGCCGGACATTAATTTATCTCTGCAAAACTGTAAGCCCCAAAATTAGGTGTTTGCCAAACAGTGTTGGACAACACCAGCTTCATTGCTGGAAACTCCAGTTCCGGATCCAAACATGGCCCGCGCGAAGTTTAAATTCACTATTGTGTTTAATAAATCAATAATTAAAAAATAAATTTTTAATTCAATAAAAACAAAAATTATAAAGTAGATAAAATAAAGGAGATCGTCTTAATTAATACGTATTGGCTGCTTGTCCTTGGGAGGTGAAATTGGTAAAATTAATTCAAAAACAAAAATTAGAAAATCGACAAAAATAACACAAAAATTATGTATTATGTATTATTAGTATGAACAAATCAACAAATATACCCGAAAATATTTATTTTTTTAAAAATAATCAAGTAAGGATATCAACCAACCATCAGGCTGCCACCATGTTTTGCAAACCAACGTTGCCACACAGTTTGCTGATTACCGTTATTAAAAGACGCGACTAGTCGCATCAGTGTTTTTAAAAAAAAATCGCTCACTTAATGTAAAGCAGCTCTGATAAAAAATAATAATGCAGATAACAGTTTGTAAAGTAGCTTGTATGCACATTTAAAAACGAAAATCTGGTCCCTCTGTTAAGCCAAAAGTGAATGGGGTTGAATGTTATTATTATGTTCTGCGCATAAAACATGCAACCCCCTTGAATGATTCTTTCACATACATACATACATTTACTCGCGTTATGTTTGCTTGGTGTAAATTACGATAAGCACTATCAAATATGAGCACATATAATAAAATTAAAAAGTGATTCATAATTCAAATTTATTAACAATTAAAATACCTAAAATTAAACATCTGATAAAATGAATATACCACATTATCACCTCATTGTGTATACAGTCGTCTTCATAGCCCTAAGATTGAACTCTGTTAGGGCGAAAAATGCAAAAATTGAAAACTATGGGTATGTATGTACATACATAGATACATATATGGAAATTATTATTCTATTGTACGTCAGCATGTACAATAAAAAGATAGTGTTAAATCATACTGTGAACTAATGAACTTTAAAATAAATTACTATTATAAAAGGCTAGAGCCGAGAGCTTAAAACACAATCGGGCTGTGAGAGAATCTATACTTAATTTGCAATTAATGGCGAAAACTAAATAGCATTTTTAATAATCTTACATACTTATACATATATAAACCTTTAGCTCTAGATTAAGACAATATAATCAGTACCCAGAAATCAACCCAATTTAAGTAAAATTTTATGTATTTATCAAAAAATCATATTTTAAAAAGTGAGAGTTTGACATTAAAAAGCAATGTGAATTTCCAAAATTTGTCTATCTTTAATTTACCCACCCACTTGAGAAATTCCAGCGTCAAGAAGCAACTTCAAACGCAGCTGCTAACTCGTTAGCTCAAAAGGCGCTGTTAATAACAGAGTATTTGTATTTTGCCTAGCGGCTTACATACATACGTATTTAAGCGCCCCAGCGCTGTTATTAGGTACTGTTAATATCAATCAGCTGTTGGTAAACAAAATAAATAACAGTAAAGATAATTTAAATTTTTGACAAATCGGTGTAACTATCGAAAATGGTAGTTTAAATCACATGGAAAGAGGTGCAAATTTAAATAAATTTATTGTTTTAAAATTTAAAAAATTCGGATTTACTCGACTGTAGCCTTACTATCTAGTTTTAAATTAATTGCATTTAGAAAATAATAATTTTATATTTATTTATTTTCAGAATTGACCAGTCCTCTGGCATCTGTCAACTATACAATGGAACTATTTGCCTAGAGTTTTTGGAAAATACTTACGTATTTATACCACCGAATGCGACAATAAATGAGTTGGAGGAACGACTAAAAGCCGCTCATGGCGTTATAAAAGAATCAAAGTAAGTTCGTATACTATCATCGTTAATTTGAAGGCTACTTAAATTATCCTTTTTTTTTTTTAGAGATATGAATTCCAATTGCCGAAAGTATGCATTACCCAGTTTGTGCTTAAGCTCACTGCCAATTTGTAGGACTCCTGAACGAACCAACTTACTTTATTTCGCGAATTTGGCAATGTTCACGAACTTGTACAGTGGAAATGACACACGGAAAAAACGATCTGTTAACAGAGATTCCAAGGGCAAGAATTTCTTCCTGAAAAAGAAGTCGATCTTTTATGACGATGTGTTCAGCAAGGATGTCTCCAGCAAATATCCACCGACAAAAGAAACGGAAAATTTGAAACGTATTTGCCGCGAAGAGTGTGAACTATTAGAGACTGAACTTTGCCAAAAGGAGTATGCAATTGCCAAACGTCACCCTGTAATTGGTATTGTTGGAGTCGAGGAGTGCCAGAGATTGCCGCAGCACAAAGACTGCTCGACATTGGGCATTACCATTGAAGTGGACGAAACTGAGAGCTGCTATTGGGAGGACGGCTCGAGTTACAGGGGCGTTAAGAACCTGAGCATCACCGGAAAACCTTGTCTACGATGGTCCTGGCTAATGAAAGAAATTTCGGATTTTCCAGAACTTATTGGACAAAACTATTGCAGGTATGTTAATTTACATTTGGGGTCATTTTAACTCTGAAACATAATGATAGGAGAAGACTCTATTAAGTAATATATTGAAATTTCAATCCAAGGAACTGTTTCAGCTTCAATAAGCTTTGAATAGAAAATATTTAACTTGTTTTGCTTTTTTTTTTTTTCATTTTATAATTATTTGGAAAAATGTGCAATGAATTGCAATTAAAATGAAATTTTCTAAAGTTAAGATTATATTCTAATCTTAAAGCTACCTTTATAAGTTGAATTTTTAACTTTTTTAGCTTTTACTCTCCAAACTAGCGGTTTTCTTTATTAAAAGTCGTAAAAAAGTTTCCTAATTTTTAGTAATCAGCATAGTATAAAGATTAAAAAATATCGTTTCTCTTGTCTATTCTTATCCCATAAAAAAAACCTCTTTACGAGGTAAAAGTCTAGTGACGAAAACATTTTCATGCCCCAAAATTTCTTATATCCAATTTTGTGACGAATATTATTAAGTTTTACATATAAATTATTTTAAACAAAATTTTTGCATTTTGAACGAAAAAATAAAAATCACAAATAATGATTACTTGTGAGTTTTATTGTTTCGCTCAAATTGAATCATTATCATTTTTCTTTTGTATATGTAATCGAGTCATTGATAACTTGATGTGAACAAATTGCAATCATCATTATTTTCGGTCCCTGATTTCCACAAGGGACATTTCATTTTTTATTTTTAATCAAACAAAACGGAATCGCTTAGAGTTATCTCTCAAACAACCGAAGTTGCTCTTTGGCAACGTTGGGATCGTAAGGGTTAAATGTAGTACAGACTAAGAGTTCACTATTTGGGGCGTATCATCATAATGGCTGTTTTATGGGAGTATCTATGTCCCCGAAAGGCGCCCCAAAAGACGCCTCTGTCCAATCCATTGTCTCCATACGTTCCCGTCAATTGGCTGTAAGAATTCAAGTTAATTAATGGAGCTTTATAAATAAATAACATTGTAGCATACCAGGTCATACATTCCCCATACCACCAGGCGCCAGTGCCTTGATTGGCGCAGTATCCCTCGTCAGACGACTTATCAAATGTGGAAAATGTCTTGCCTCGATGATACCAAAGTGAATCTCCAGCTGTTCCATTGGCTTTGCCCAGAGTGTGTAGTTTATATAGTTGATCCTCATTGCCAATGGCAAATTCATCGTAAGTCTCGAATCTTTGATCTCCCTCAAAGTCCTCGAGCACAACAAGTAATTCCTGACGCCTTTCTGCAGTCATCGCATGGATTTTGTCCAATCCCAAGAAATATTCACCATCTAGATTTCCAAATCCATTCTTATATTCGACCCAGTTTCGAGTAAAGTTGACGCTTCCATCCATCCGTCGCAGGATAATCGTCCAACCTCCTCCCCGAGTCTCCGCATCGCAGGCCGCTTTAAAAGGTTGCATACTAAATTTGGGAACAAAAATCTCATGGATTCCACTGAACTTGGCTTCAGTACAATTATGGAGCGAATCCAAATCCTTAACGAGTCCATCTACGAACTTTCCAAGTCCCACTACCAACTTTCCCAGTCGATCCAATTCTGCTCGAAGATTTTGGTTATCCACTTCCTTGTCATTTATAAATTTCCTCTGTCGTACTATCACTGTTAAATAAAGTTCGATGTCCGATTTCACAGCAACTATATCATTTTTCTGTCGCTCCTGCTCGTTGGTCAACCTTTCCTGTCCCGCCCTAATAAATTGGTTAGTTTAAGAAATTTTCAATATTTACGATCCTTACTTCAACTCGGATAATTGAGAATTCATTGAAGGGAGTAAGCTCGCTTCATTAAATTCGGAATCGTGAGCTCCATAAGAGTACAAAGTAAATGAACTCAATATAAATTTTATATAAATTATTTTTAGCAACATTTTGCGACTTTTCTTTACTGGATCCCAAATAAGACTGACTGAATCAAAGTTTGAATAGTAGCGAAGAAATAAATATTAAAATTTGTCCAACTGAGACATCGTGAGTTCTTTAGCGATAAGAATTTTAAACTTTTTATTAAAATTCATTTTTTTGATTTGACCCTACTTGACTCGAGATTGTTGGAGGAACTGTCCGAATTCCGATTTCTTGTAGAGCGGAAGACGCGAAACTATCAGCATTGTGATTTGACAAGCAATAAAATAAATCAACAAAAAGAATAAAGCAAAATACTCGGCACTTGTATTTAATTTTCGACAGATCTTTTTAATGACAAAAAGATTTTAATTAAATCATTTTATCTTTAGACCCCGTACTTTAAAAAAGTAAAGGGTCTATTAACTTTGTCACAAAAAATGTGCGTAACAGGCAGAAGGAGGCGTGGCACCCCATAAAGTATATATTCGATCAGCATCAACAGCCGCGTCGATATAGCCATGTCTGTCTGCCCGTACGTCCGTCTGTCCGTCTACAAGAGCGCCTAGATCTCAGAGACTATAAGAGCTAGAGAGCTACCAAACTTGGTATGTAGGCTCGTCTATATTAAGAGCAGATCGAGTTTGTAGATTTTGGATCGGACCACTATATCATATAGCTGCCATAGGAACAATCAGTCGAAAATCAAGTCTAGGATGAAAATCTTTTTTGTTGTTTGAGATATTTAACCAAGTGACAGAATACGTAAAGATGGTCTCATACATACTGACCAAATTTGGTTGGAATCGAACTACTATATCATATAGCTCCCATAGGAACAATCAGTTGAAAATCAAGTCTTAGTATGGAAAACTTTTTTGCTGTTTGAGATATTTCAACCAAACTGACAGAATATGCATAAAAGATGTTCCCATACATTCTGACCAATTTGATTGAAATCAGATTACTATATCATATAGCTGCCATAGGACGATCAGTTGAAAATCCAGTCTTAGTATGGAAAACTTTTTTGCTGTTCGAGATATTTCAACCAAACTGACAGAATATTCACAAAAGATGGTCCCATACATTCTGACCAAATTTGATTGAAATCGGATTACTATATCATAAGCTGCCATAGGAACGATCAGTCACATACTTAGTATGAAAATCTTTTTGTTGTTTGAGATATCTTTATAATAAGTACGGTGTCTCCGACAGTCGAGTACCGGTCGACTGTAGCACCGCCGACTAGTTATACCCTATTTTGGGTGCAAATATATAATCTGTGAGTTTGGTTTAGATAACTGAAAAAAAACAGAAAAGCTTTTCATACTAAGCAATTCCCTCAGTCAGTAAGTCAGGACAAAGAGTTTTATTTTTATACACATAGATAAACGAGTATATTCTTTAAATTCATTAATTAAGTTAATTAAGTTAACTGTGGCACAAAATTATTTAGAAAGTCTACATGGTACCTCATACGAATTCCAAATATTTTTATTAGGAATAACAAAAAACATAGAAAAAAATTACATTACTACATTATTAATAAACCAAAAAAAGGATGTAAAAAATGAATCATATATTAGTATATTCAATATTGTTATTATAAAAATTAGGAAACGCCAAATCAAAAATATTTGATTTGAAATTGGAACAAAAAACTTTTAAACGAATTAGTTGATAACCGTCTTACTTTGAAGAAACGTATAAAGATTTCAATGGATTTTAAATGAATAATCTGAAAACAAAAGCAACGGATTCGCTTACAATTATCTCTCAAACAGAAAAAGCTGCTTTCTGGCAACGTTGGGATCGAAAAGGTTAAGCATAGTAAAGACTGATAATTCACTTTTAAGGTCATCATAATGGCTGTTTGAAGGGAGTATTCATATCTCCGCAAGGTGTACCAATAGATGCCTCTGCCCATTGGCTGTAAGCTCGAAGAAATAATTCACATTACATCCTCCTTACAAAATGGATAACTGATTACACTCATGGACAAAATAGTAGGTGTGCTCTTTCTTTTACTATAACAGCTATTGTAAGTCAAGTCTTCAAATTAAAAAAATACATTTGGAAATGTCATCTAAATTCCGTTTGTACCCATTGAAATAGTCGAATTTAAAAAAAAGTCACTTTTCAAAACTTTTTCTCGATTTTTTACAAAAAAATATATTGAAAAAAATTTTGAACCAATTCCAAGAGTAACTGCAAACAAAAATTTTCAAAATATTTTTGCTAGTATTTTGTATAATTTTTTGAAAACTGCAAGAAAGGCACTTTTTGCATGAAAATGAGGAAAAATGGGTTAAAATGGTATTTTTTAGGATTTTCAAAAAGTTATAAAAAATACTAGCAAAAATATTTTTGTTTCAAGAATTTTTTTGCATTTAAATATTTTTTGTAAAAAATCGAGGAAAAAAGTTTTGAAATGTGACTTTCACATAAATTCGAAATTTTCGAAGGGTACTTAATGGGTTAACGAAAGTCTTGTGTCATTCAAACGGAATTTAAACGACCTTTCCAAATATATTTTTTTTTTGACTGTGAAGACTTGACTTAAATAGCTGTCGTGTGGCTCGGTGGCTCAGTGGTTAGAGTCGCCGACCAATCACATAAGTAGAACTTCCAGTTTGAAAAATAACTGGGTTCGATTCCCCCCGTCAACATAGTCAAGCATGTGTTTTTAAATTCTTATGAAACGCAAATATAAAATTAATTCCCGTCATATAAAAAAAAAAAAAAAAAAAATAGCTGTCACAGTAAAAAAAAGGGTGCATACTTTAAGCTGTGAGCCACCGTAACTATACTCATATACATTATTAGAGCATTTAAAAAATTGAAATAATCATATACCACACATACTTAGTACATACAGTGGCGGATAAAGAAAACCGAAGTGTTCATTTATTCACCATAGGCAAAACGTGGGTGGCCTAGGGACCGTTTGAATGATACAAGACTTTCCTTAACCCATTAAGTATCCATTGAAATTATTGAATTTTAAAAAAAGTCTACTTGCAAAACTTTTTTTCCTATGGCTCTAACCAACAATGTTGGGATGCAAAAACATTCTTTTAACTATTTAAATAGTAACTGCAAAGTGTTTTTAACAGGGTTTCAATTTTAGCGGTTTTTAGCGATTTCCCATTAAACTAGCAATTTTTCGAAAAATCGATGGTTTTGATAAGAATAAAGAAAAATTAAAAAAAATTCAGAAAGGCTCCAACGGCCCCATTAGCTCCAATCATTTAAATTTTGCCCCTCCCACTTACACCTGTTTATCTCAGGAACCAGGTGAGTTTTTAAAAGTCTTAGTATGGACATTTGTGGAGTATGGACAAGTTTAATTGATACCTTTCGATCGGTATATAGCTCGACCTGATCGGACAGTCATAGCAAATTTTCCATTCTTCCTGTGTATATATGCTAGTCGCCTTCGCACCCTTCGTGCTGCTTTCGTCACTAGCGCGGACTGCCGTCCGCAGTGATCAACAGCAATTTTGGTGCACTTCAAAAGGTCTAATTTTAATTATTTTTTTAAATAATCTGAAGAAAGTTTAAAATAAGATTCCTTATTGACTTAAAAATGTATATATTAAAACTATTTAATGGACATGCTGTATATTTTTAGGAACCCAGGAAGTGCGGAGAAGAGTCCATGGTGCTTTGTAGACGATAGATCATTAGATCGAAACATAGAACCTTGCCAGATTCCTAAATGCTCAGATAATCTGTGGTTGAGCATAATCTTAGTGTCTGGATTGATAGTTGCTGCTTTTATTTTAATACTATTGTTCGTGTTCTTTAAAAAAAAGGGCTCTCGAGGAATGAAAAATATACAAAACGTAAGTACTGTAGTTATTATTTATTGGCATTTTTATACTCATGCAGATAGTATTAATAAATAATACACACTTAAACTAACATACATTAAAATACTTGATGTTTAAACATTTTAGTTAATCTACAAGATCTCATTTCTATTAATAATTTTATTGTTTTACAGATTAACACACCTAACGCTGGAAACAATATTTATGGAAATTCACAGCTTAACTCAAATCAAGATATGGGCAGAATACCTTTAAATAGTTCCATGGAGCATTTGGGTGGACCATCTAAAAATATTGAAAAAAGTTCCCTACTGAGAGTACCACACTTTACCCTTCAGGACGTAGAGTTCTTTGAAGAATTGGGCGAAGGAGCTTTCGGTAATATTTTAAAATTTTATTAGATAAATTATTGTGTTTACTTCTAGTTTTAAAATAGGAATCTAATCGCAATCAAATGATTGCAAATCTCTAATATATTTTAAATTATTTTATTATATTTGGTATTTTAGGAAAGGTGTACAAAGGACAACTTAGACAACTGAATAAGAAAACAGTAAATGTTGCCATTAAGGCGTTAAAAGAGAATGCATCAGTTAAAACACAACAGGACTTCAGACGAGAGATTGATTTAATATCGGACCTCAAACATCAGAATATCGTATGCATATTAGGAGTTATACTAAACAAAGAACCCTATTGTATGCTCTTTGAGTATATGGCTAATGGAGATTTGCACGAGTTTTTAATCGCTAACTCACCAATGGAAAAGAAATCATTACTGCAATTGGAGTTCTTGCAAATAGCGATGCAGATCAGCGAAGGCATGGAGTATCTGTCAGGACACCATTATGTGCATCGGGACTTGGCAGCTCGAAACTGTTTGGTCAACGAAGGATTGGTTGTAAAAATTTCCGATTTCGGATTATCCCGAGATATTTACAGCTCTGACTATTATAGGTATTTAAAGAAAATAGTTAAAATAAATATTGACATTAACTTATTTCATCAAATCAAATTTTCTAATTTAGAGTGCAATCAAAGTCATTACTTCCTGTGCGTTGGATGCCATCGGAGTCAATTTTATATGGAAAGTTTACGACAGAAAGTGATATATGGTCATTTGGAGTCGTTCTTTGGGAAATCTATAGTTATGGCATGCAGGTACTTATATTTGATATTTTCTGTATATTCAATTGATTGAAACTAATTAAATCTTTAATATTTTACAGCCTTACAGTGGCTACAGCAATCCGGAGGTAATTAATTTAATCAGATCGAGACAACTACTGTCTTGTCCAGAGAATTGTCCAACTGCCGTGTATTCGCTTATGATTGAATGTTGGCATGAACAAGCCGTCAAACGTCCCACATTTGCTGATATTTCACATCGATTAAGGACTTGGTATGACGGGCACATTAAAATTGAGCAAATAAAACCTTAATTCAAATAGCTGATCTAAGTTTTTACCTAACAAATAATAATAATTTTGTATGTGTACTGTTAAGAACTCGACATAAAAAAATACATTTTGTCACTTTAAATTGGCATCTGTATCTGGCATAATCTATAACATTCTTGGTGATACTCACAAATAAAACTTATTGTTTTATACATAAACATTCATAACAAATAAAGAAAAATTACGAAAATATACACAAATATGGATCTTGTTTACAGTAACCAAAGTTATAATAGTTAACAGCTACGATCTGAGTAGCAAAAAGTGCAGAGAAGATGTCATTAACTTAATTGTAATTTAATTTAATTTAAATAGTAATTAATTAATTTAATTTATTGTAAGGTAAAAAATGAACGCTTACTATTTAAGACAGTCGAGCCCCCGACTATAGGATACCTACTACTTATTTAAATGTGCATAAAATATTTTTATTGCATACTTTTAGGCACTTGTATTGATTGAAACTTAAAGCTGCCATTGCCACCTTTCTATTTGTCCAATCTTGTTGAGATTTAGTCGGATAATAGCTTATAATAGAAGTTAACGTTAAATACAATACGTAATATCTTAACAATTGTGCGTGCGGTGGTTTTTCGCAATTTACGGACGTGACGAAAATTGAAAACAAACTTGATCTGCGTTGGGCTTATAGAAGTCTGTGTGCCAAATTTGGTTGCTCTAGCTCTTATAATCTCTGAGATCTAGGATCTCACACGGACGAACGGAAAGACAGACATTGCTTTATCGACTCGGCTGTTGATGCTTATCAAGAATATATACACTTTGTAGGTTCGGATATGCTTCCTTCTCACTGTTACATACATTTCAACAAATACAATATACCCTTTTACTTATTGTTTTGTAAGTAACGGGCATAAAAATATGTATGTTCCCTATAAATTAAATTTATTTTGTAAACACAATATATTTATATATACATTTATTTTTTTTTGACATGCGAATTAGAAACGAATTTTTAGCTAGCCGTTTAGATCTTTGAAAGTCAGTTTTCATCTGGCATCGAATTCGACACACAAATCAATGGGCCTTGTTACCTGATTTGGTCTGCAGTGTTGAATTTTTGCGAGATCGACTATGATCAGCTCGGAAAAGACAGTCCATTTGGTCGGACTCAAAGAAAGCGTAAACCACACGGACATTGTTGGTAAAACCGCCGCCATCCTTCCAAGCGCTGACAATGACAATGGGATCACCATCGCTGATTAATTCGCTTTTCTTGGCACTCGCCAATGCGAATCGAACCCGAGCATCGACATCACTGGCATAATTCTCGGCACAGTCGGCGGAATAGAGCAATGGCAAAACACCACGATGTAAATTGATCCAACGAGCTGCCTTCTCACACCGAGTGACGGCCAGAAGTGGACAACGTGGTCGGAATTTACTGAGTAGAGCTGCCGAGCGACCCGATGTGGTAAGTACAATGATAAGTGTGGCTTTAGTCCGTCTCGCTGTCTCAACTGCAGTTATGGCAATCGAATGCGATGCATCCAGTTCGCCATGGGTTTCATGGACCAAATCATCGAATAGATTCCGATACCAAATCACTTTCTCAGCCTCGCGACACAGGGCATCACAGATATCGATGGTCTCCTTGGGATATAATCCAACTGCCACCTCGGCTGACAGCATAATACAATCGACGCCATCAATGACTGCGTTCCCGAGATCAAAGCATTCAGCACGCGTCGGATATGGATTAAAGCGCATCGATTCCAGTAAATTGGATGCAATAATTACGGGCTTGCCAACCTTATTACACTGACCCAATACCGATTTTTGTGTGATGAAGAGTTTCTCAATGGGTATTTGTGTGCCGAGATCGGCGCGACTTAATAGCAAACCATCCGCTGCATCGATAATTTCCGACACGCGACTCAATGCAATTTTACTGTCTATTTTAGCTATGACTTTGATGTGTTTTCCCTTATCGCCGAGCACAGAGCGCAATTCTTTAATACTTTTGGCGCTACGCACTCCTGAAGCCAGGACAATATCGATATTTGCTCGTACACTGAACTGTAGATCATCCATGTCTTTTTCAGACACGGCAGGTAAATCGATCTCCACCTCGGGCAAAATGACATTGCAATTGTTGCCAAGGACACCGCCCTGAATTACCTCGCACAGAAGTCCATCCACACCGACCTCAAGGATATTGAGAAAGAGTTTGCCATCATCGACGAAAACACGATCCTCGGGCTTTGCCACATTTATAATATTCGGATAGTCCACGTAGACCGCCTCCTTGCTTCCCTTATCGTAGAGATCACGATTGATGGATAATCTTATACTTTCTCCACTGCGCAGGACAATCTCATTGCCACCATCCAGTAAACCGGTTCGAATCTGTGGCCCACGCGTGTCAACGGCAAAGGCCACGGTAACCGTTTGGCCCGTTTCGTGCTTAATTCTTTGCAGTGCCGTGTTGACCAACTCAATGGTTTGTGTGTGCAATTCATGCGATTCGTGGGAGAAATTCAATCGAAAGATATTCACGCCCTTCAACAACATGTTGTAAATGGTCTCCGAGTTGCGTGAGGCACGGGAAATTGTTGCAATGATTGAAACCAGACGACGGTGTGACAATTGTTTCTTCACATTCAACTCACACACGTGCGTCAATTGCGTAGAGCCCTTCTTCATAATATCCTTGGCTGTTAGCGACATTTTAAAAGCCTATTTACAAATTATATATTACAGAAAATTTTGTTTTAATTTATATACTTTTTATATATTTTTTTTAATTAATACATAAAATGAAATTTGCTGCAATGAAAACAATACTATGAAAACATTTTGACAGCTTGTTTATTTTCTGATCATCTTCTTTCTTGTTAAATAAATGACTTGAAATAAGAAATTGATTCATGGGTCAAGAATAGTGTTTTGACTCGCAATAAACTTTCTTTGTAAATTCAAACTAATAAGCAAATTATGTGTTTTACTTAATTTTGTAAGTGTATAGAATACTTTATTCTTCTTAACAGGGATTAAAACCGAAACGAATATCGGTTTCAGTTACGGCTTCGGTTAAGTTCGCATTAAGGTTTTCAGTTATCGGTTACGGTCTTTGAAAAAGGTTTCGTAACGGTGAACCGGTTTTTGTATGTTTCGGTTTTGAAATACGAGTATGGTTTCGGTTCACGAAAAAAAAATTTCTTTGCAAAAATATAATTATGTTAATAATATAATAAAAACATTTAAAAAGGCATTATTTTCTTAATGTTTAATTCACACATTTATTTCACATATTCTTCAGTGTGATGAACTTTAGTTACATTTTAACAATTTTAATATT
>JBAMBJ010004230.1:0-20236 GCA_037043495.1 Drosophila recens
TTTAAAATAATTTATGTGTAAAACATAATATTATTCGTCACAAAATTGGATATCAGAAATTTTGGGGCATGAAAATGTTTTCGTCACTAGACTTTTACCTCGTAAAGAGGTTTTTTTTATGGGTTAAAATAAACGCCAAGGCCAATACGTAGCTGGCACAACGATTGACGCCGCAGTCGCCGCTCTGCCGCTGCCGACGTCAATGCTAAAGCGTTAATCTCTCATTTGACAGTCGAATTCAATTAAAAGCAGCACCCACACACACACACACACACACACGATATACGAACACGCAACGCACAGCCACCCCAAAATGGTAAAGGCAGCGCAGCGAACGCAAAACGCGAACGCATACTCGCACGAACGACAGAACGACACGAACGACTTCGTATCGAAGCCGAACTGCCGAACGTGGCACTCGCAGCCAATCAAGCCTCACAACAGCCGCAGGGTGGGCGGGTACAGCAATGGCGTGAAACGGCAACAGCCCATCGCTTTGTCTCGCTCTCGCTAGCTCTCGCTCTCGCGACGAACTCTCAGGCGCAGACGCGAACAGCGAACAGCGACAGCAGCGCGCTGCCGAAGTCGCTGGCAGGTCTAATCAGAATCAGTCTTTGAACAGTTTTCGTGCCGTGCACTTTGTGGACGGAGAAAAGTAAATTTCTGTGCGTAAATGACAGACAGAGAGAGCAAGAGAAAATCTCAGTCGCTGTTCGTGATAATAAAAACGTGTGTATGAGAAATCGATAAGAGCAGCAGAAGCAGCAGCAGCAGCAGCAGCTGAAGTGAAAGAAGCGCGCACACACACACACACACTGTGTGCTGGTGTGTGTGTATGTGTCGGCAAGTGCTATAAAGTAAGAAGAAGAGTTCATCAATTGCTTTGAATCGATTTATGGCCTTTGCGTAAAATTGATTTCAACTTTGAATGCAGCCTCTGAAAAACCGGCAAACCAAACCAGTAACTGTAACTGTTCAGTGTTAACAATTTGCGTCGTAACGCAAAGCGTATGGAAAAGCGTGTTGTTGTTGTGTACATTTTATTTGTGTACATTTCTAATAAGAAAATTTCACTTTGCTTTTGATTGCGCGGCGAGCGCGGCGAAATGTAAAGAAAAATATTGAAGCCTATGTGTTCGTGTGTGTGTGAAAATTTTGTAAACACACATACACGTGACAAGTGTGTGTATGTTGTTGTCGTATTGGAATTTTCGTCGCACGTCGCGGCGATTTCAAAAACAAACCGAAACTAACATATTGCGGCGAAGGCGAAAAACGCGCGCGCAAATTGTAGAAAGTTTTGTTTTGGCTTTCTGTGCTGTGTTGTTGTTTTTGCTTTTTTCGCTCGCTCTCTCGCTCTCTCAGTGGGCTGCTTTGGGGCGGTGAGGGCGCTCTCTCTCTCAATGTGCGGCGAATAGATACAAATATTTGTGTCGTCGTCGTCGTGTGCTCGTTTCGCCTCAATTGCGCGGCGAAGTACGAGTGCGAGTACACGAGCGCACAAATACAGAGACACGAGAACGAAGCGTAACCGCACGTAGCATTTGAATTTCGTGCATTGCTTTTAGTTGTATTTTCAGCGGCTGCTGTTGTGGACACACCGCAAGCTTATAGCAAAAGTATTTTACACACAATTCTTATTTTTTTTATTGTATTTATTTTCAATGTAACATTTCTCGTCGTCTCGTCGTCTCGTCAATCGGCAAAGCTTGTTGCGTGCGCGTCGTGTCTATTTGCGTGCGTGTGTGTGTGTGTGTGAGTAAGTGTAAGTGTGTGTGTGTATATGTAGCAACCACCCAGCGGGTCGGCTTTTGTAAACTTCGCTCGTGCCGGCGCAAGTTGTTGTTGTTGTTGTTGCTGCTGTTATTGTTTTTGTTTTTATTATTGCTTCGTTTCGATAGCGATAACAGCGCGGCAAGCCTCTTTCCACTTTTATAAGCTGTGGCCATTTCGTCACTGTCACTTCGTGTGTCTGTGTGTGTGTGTGTGTGTGTGTGAGAGAGAGCGTGTATATGTGTTGTGCCTCAAAACGTCAGCGACATTGAAGACGTCATCATCAAAACATCGTTATAATCATATCCACCCAAAAGACCGGGCACAGTGGGCCACCTTAACGTACACTGCTCGGCATATTTATTTTGACAACATTTAAAGTTAAATCTACTCATATTTTGAACTTGCTTTATGTTTAGTTTTGCATGAATGGAAAGTTCATTTGAATTCCGTTTGAATGATACAAAACTTTACTTAACCCATTGAAAATTTAGAATTTTTGTAAAGTTCTACTTTTGAAACTTTTTCCTCGGGTGTAAATCAAAAATTGTTTTTACGCAAAAAAATTCAAACAATTCTAACAATAACTGCAAAAAATATTTTCAAAAATCTCTTTGCTAGTATTTTTTTTATAATTTTTTTGAAAATTGCTAAAAATTTCCTCCTTTTCATACAAAAAGTAACGTTTTGGCAATTTTCAAAAAACCATAAAAAATAATTGCAAAGAGATTTTTGAACATTTTTTTTTAGCAGTGTAGAGCTTCTTAAGTGTGTGTGTGGGCGTAAGTGGGCGTGGGCGTTTGCTCTGATGAATGACTCTGGTGTTTACTTAAGTGCCTTTCCCACACTCCCATTATCCTTACTCTAATTCGCAGCAGTTACTTTTGCACTTGTTCTTCTAATTCCCAACTACTGTGTCCAGTTTTCTTACTTTCCCACTTCACTTTGTATCTCCACCCCACACAGCATCTACTTCTATATATGTATATGTATCTCTGCCCACTTGGCCCATCCTTGTGCCCACTTTGAATGTTGGCTTAGTTTTTCCCCCAGTTTTTGCTTTTGTTTTTTTGTTATTGTTGTTTTTGTTTGTTGCCTTCGTTTCTTGCCTTTTTTGTTTTGCTAGAAGCATCGCAGCTTCAGCTTCAGCTTCATTCATTCGTCTCTTGTCGTTTCGTCTCTTCGTCTCTGCTCGTCTCTTCTCTCGTCTTTCGTCTTGTTGTCACTTCTGCCGCCTATTTCGTCTTCCCTTTTGCCAGCTGCTTTCGTGCCAGTTTCGCGTGAGCGTGCGACGTACAAAGCGAAAATACATGTCAAAGGCAAACGGGGCTAAAAGTGGGCAGCGTAAGAAGAATACGAATTCTCTTCGCCAAGGCGACTTTTATTTGCCCTACAGCGCTGAGTTTTGGATATACATAGAGTCAATCTTCCCTAACTCGAACTTCTCTCTAACTCAAGCTAAATGAGTGGCAGTACAATTAATAAACTTAAGAAAAAAACTCTATAAGTCGAATATCTCCATAACTCGAGCCTTTACTTTGGATAATTGTGATTCGAGTTAGGGAAGTTCGACTGTGTTTTAAATATTACAAGAGTATTACATTAGTATAACATAAATATACCTGGAGTATAACATGAGTATTCTAAATATTTCACTACAGATGTATATAATCTACATACATTTGACAATCCAAAAGAATCAGAAAGAAAAATTCAGAGAATGTTCAAATAAGTAACCAATTTAAAGTAATTTTCAGTGTGTTCAAGAATCCACATAGTATTGCTAATGGAGCATAAGATTGAAGAGTGTATATCTTTAAGTCTGAAAATCTACAGAATATAACGTACGATCTCAAAAAATATGCTTGATATCATAGAAAACATGAAAAAATATCCACTGTTTTTGCTCAGTCTAAAAATCAACATTGTTTAAGAAATGAAATGAAGAACTTTTAAAGAAATATGGTTAAAATGATAGAGATAAAACCATTTTTTTTCGTTTGGTCAAAGTTATTCTCCTTTTTTTTTAAATATTATAATGAATCTATTCGCTAATATCTATTTTTTTGAGAAATTTCAAAGTGCTCAGAACATATTTTCTAGAGTTAACAGCAAATAAGTAAACTTTTCTCATTCATTGAGTTTAAAAAATCTTAAGAATGAAACATGAAGAAGAACAAATACAAACTTGCTCGGGATTATATCCATTTTTCTCATTGAATATGAAAATTTGAGGAATATATCCAGTGTTGTTTATAACTATTGTCCAAATTATAGATTATTAGTATAATGTTTTTCAAATTTTCTCATATATTTTCATATTTCATACGCTCAATTCATGTATCTATAAGTAAGTAAGTAATTATCTGGGATGCCACAGAAAACGCTTTCGCTTGAAATTCACTTTAATTTGTATGAAATTTAAGTGAAATTCAAGCGAAAGCGATTTCTGATTTGACAAACTATAGGATATTTATCTATCGGCTACAATTAGTAGTCTGTAAATTTCTAAGCTCCACACACAGAGATATCTTTGATGCTATGTACATATATAATAGATTGACATCATGACATTTGCAGCTTTTGTTTCATACAAATCTTTTCATCATCATTATCATTATCATCATTATCAAAGCTGGCATAGATTCAGATTCTTGTGGCAAAAGCGTCGCTTCAACCTGCTGACTGTTGATCCACACACACAACTACCCACAAAATAATCATTATTATCATCATTAGCATGCATCATTATCATCATCAACTCTTTCTGTGTGTGTGTGTGTGTGTGTGTGTGTGTAGGGCACAAGAGCGTAATTTTCGTACTTTATTCGTTTGCACGACGACGACGACGAAGCAAAACCTAAAACTAGATTCAAGTACATACATACACACATGTCGAGTGCACAATCGTTGCCTCTGTGTAAGTGTGTGTGTTGGTGTATGTGCTGGTATGTGTGTGTGTGTGTGTGTGAGGTTTGTAGGGTGCCCTCTGTGTGACACGAAGGGCGTCGCTTGTGCGCCGAAAGCTCAGCAGCCCCCTCTATTCTTCTGCCCACTTCCCTCTCTCCCTCTCTTCGCTCTTTGCTTGACCCGCGTATGAGTTACGTTTTTGTTCTTCTCTACTTTATTGTAGTTGTATTTTCATATTCGTATTTGTATTTGTTGTTTTCGGCATTGTTCCGATTCATGGATGGCTGATTTACTAGTCTAAAGTTTTCGTGTCTTGTGTCTTGTGCTGTTGCAGATACAGCTACAGATAGTGAGATACAAAGATACAAAGATACACTCGCTATATATGTGTGTTACATAGACAATCTTAATAATATGTGAGCTAGCTTGTGGCTTTTGTTGTTTGACAGAGCGACCACAATGACGTTTCATGGCTGATGATGATGATAATGATAATGATGATGATGATGGTCATGATGGTTGATGGTTGATGGTTTGCTGGTGATGATGGTTGATGGGATTTTGCTTTATGTTGTTTCTCACAGTTTAGGTTTTTACAACTTTTTGTTAACTTCGTGGACTTTAAACTTTGCTTACTTTTTAGTGCCAATCGGGGCTGCAAAGTTCCAAAATTTTAGAGAAGTTAGAACAAGATTTTGGGCTAGAAGATACGTTTTAAGATACTCTGAACCTAAGGTTCAATTATGTCCAAGAAAACTATTTTATTTGCTCAATTTCTTAATTTTGTTAAAATATTTTCCGTAAATAAATGTTGAACTTGTTAAAAAGTCTAAAATTATACTTAATTTTTAATTTTATACATAAAATTCCCAACTTGTTAACGAATTCAAATTAAGATAATGCTTTCTTTTTAATTTCCATTTTTCTTCACAAATTTAAGCCTTAGAAATTTGTACAAATGCTTAAAACGCGTATAAAAATTGTAGAATATTGAGAATATAAATTATTTTCTTTATGCTGTCTTCTCCTTCTCCCTGCTCAACCTTTAATCTCTTTTCCTTCCCTTGCAGGCCATGCAAATATTTTAAAAACAAACCATACAGAGGCTAACAAAATTCAACCAAGAAATGCAACTTAAAAGTGAAACAACGCACAAGAAAATCTCTACAGAAATGGAGAACACACAAACTTTGACCCATCGTCGGGATTTGGGCGAGTTGAATGAACTTTTGAGCTGTCGCATTTGTCGCGGCTATATGATAGATCCCACAACAGTCGACTTTTGCTATCACACATGTAAGTGCTATCTACAATCCACATTTCAAATCAATTTCCAACTTGGTATGAATCTTGAATTGCAGATTGTCGCAGTTGCATTTTAAAGCATTTGCTGCGCGATGTTTACTGTCCACAGTGCAAGGGCAGCAGCGTGTGCAAACAGATTACAGAAGATAACCTAAGGTAGGTTTTCAGTTTCCTCTCTCTCCTTCTCTTCCCCCTCTTTGCCCTTGCCAAACAACTAATCAATGGTGAATCCCATGCAGATCCGATGACACATTGCGTGCTCTGATCTATAAAATGGTACCGGGTCTCTATCAACGCGAATGCGATCGTCTTGTTGAGTTTGAGGAACAGCACAAGGAACTCGATCTCGATGCCGAAGATGTGCTGAAAACGGAGAAGAAAGAACAGGAGTTCTTTACGCCAGCTGAGCCTATAAGGTAACTTCATTTTCATTTTCATTTCATTTAATTTTAAGGTGTAGTTTCGATTTATAAGTTAAATGATTTCATTTTCTAATTTCATCTTAATTTTGTATCAAAAAATAAAGTGTTTTTTCTTTTTCATGTATTTATACTCCTTCGAAGACCATATTTGTGGTATATAAATTGTATTAAAGTTTTGCCTCAATTTTGATTGTGCCTCAAAGTTGTGTTCATTTGGAAGTTTAAATTTTTTCCAAAGCTGTTTTTCCCTATAACACTTTCTCAAAAACTTAAAACTCCCATGACTTTGTCGAAACTTAACCGATTTCCTTGCGGAATGTCAATTTGATCAATTTTACACCTCCAACTTTGGACTGTTGAAAAATGTAATGCACTTCAAAAATGTAAATTTTTTCCAAAACTCTTTACTTTTTCCATACTTATCCCTTGACACTTATTCAAAAACTTAAAACTCCCATAACTTTGTCAAAACTTAACCGATTTTATTGTGGAATATTAATTTTATCATAGTATTGCCTCAATTTTGATTGTGTCTCAAAGTTGTGTTAATTTAAAAAATTTAAACTGAACCGATTTTTTGAAAAATGTAATTCATATGAAATATGTAAGTTTTTTCGAAAACTGTCCACTTTTTTCATACTTTTTCCCTTGACACTTTGAAAAAATTGTAAGCTCCCATAACTTTTCAAGTTAATCTTGCGGATGCTCAATTTAAACAATGTTTAAACTCAATTTTATACTGTTAAACATTTTTTGTTTTTTCGATTTTTTTTTTTTTCAATTTTTGATTTTTACATTTCGATTTTTAGCTCGACTTACAGTTTATATTAACATCACTAGACTAACCTTTTCTCTGTGCATATTTCAATGTTAACTCGATGGCCTTTCTTTATTTTCTACTTACAGTTTATCCCTGGAATATCATCCCGCCATGCTGAAACACTGCAGGGCGTCCGATAAGCCGCCCGTCTGTTACCTCCAGTGTCCAGCTGGGCTGAAAGTAATGCATCTGAAGCAGTTTCTCTGCTCCAAGTACGACATCGATGCGCAGAACCAGCAGGTTGAGGTCGAGGTCACCTATGAGGACGAAGTGTTGCCGCCAACTCTGACGCTAATGGACGTGGGCTATTGCTACCACTGGGATCGGGTGAGTTTTCCCACTATATTTTATAGAATTAAGAAAAAAGGGAGGGAATTGTCAGTGCAAAATTGCCGCTGGCAAATCGGATTTCATTGCTACACTCAGAAAAGTTATTCCTTACTTGAATTTATATTGTTTTAATCTTAAAATTGTGAGATTATTGTGTAACTTAATGAGTATAGTATGAAACGTTCTTTTCAAGTTGGTTTGTCATTCTTGCGCCTTAGAATTCTCAACTGATTCTAGTCGCAAAGAGGTGAGCTAAAATTTTAGCTAGCTGCAACCGTTTGTAACCACCATTATTCAAAGCGATTTTTATGTAATTAATCTAGTATATTTCAAGATTGAAACTAGAGGTCTGCACGGCTGCATTCAAACTTGAGCGTCTCTGAATACTCGTGAGTTCCATTCAGTTTTCCGAGTGCAATAAATTCAAAGATCCGGCTCTCATCTTATTGAATACTCATTTTTGACATTAATTTGAGTACTCAAATGAACGGCATTGAGTGAATGAGAAACGAATGAAATGAATGAAGCAAAGATTTTCAGAGTACTCAGAATGTAACAGCTAAAATTGCTCGTCACAAAATGGGATATCCGAAATTTTGGGTCATAGAAATGTTTTCGTGACTAGATTTTTACTTTTAATAAAAAAAAATAAAAAAAAATTTTGGTTATATCGACATTCAATTCACTCTGCCTTTTTGAATGTTACGTTTTCGGTTTCAATTCATTCATTTAATTCATTGGAAGATGCAGCCGAACTCATTCAATTCAGTTGAGCATGAATGTCTCATTTGACGTTTTGAATGCAGCCACGCAGACCTCTAATTGAAACAAACTTAGACTTGAGAATGTTTTGTACTTGAGACAAGTACATTTTGTACATTACTTAAACTTATATGATTTGACCTTTTACAGACTTAAATGATTCCCAAAACATACATAAAGTAACTCAGAACAATGATTGCAAAAAACGAACTTGAAATGAGATTTCTTTTCTTAGTTTTTGAAATTTCAAACTACTTAAGTCAGTTTTTGTTTTGAGTTTTTTCTGCTTGAATATGCCCTGTTTTTCTGAGTGTAGTTCAAGTTCCCCGCCCTTAAAGTCTATAACTCTACAATCTCTACAATTGCCATTCTTCCCCTTTTGTATTTTTCCCCCCTGCTCGTCCTTTAGCACGCGCCGATGTCCTTTCAATATAGAATTCTGCTCTATGAGAACGCGACAACAAAAAACGATGAAAACAATTTGTCAAAGGTTAATCAGGATATTGAGTTGAGAGCGGCCACAAAGCGCGGCAAGTCTGTGACCTTTGCCGACGAGCTGGACACACAATTACAGTTGCCCGTGGCCAGCAGGAATCCGAGCAGCAGCGGCAAAACACGCAGCAAGTCCACAACGAAGGTCAACAGCAAGGTCAAGAGAGGAGCAGGCAACAAGAGAGAGACAAGTGAGAAGGAGCAGGAGGAGGGAACTCAAGCTCAGAGTCAGTCTCAATCCCTGAGCAACTTTAAGAGTCTGAGGAGCAATGATATGCGTTATAGTGACTATGGAGTCACTTCCACTTCCTCCTCGACTCCCTTGGTGCGTGTCAAGAGCGAACCGGAAGCGGAAGCGGAACCTTCCAGCCTGAATCTGAACATTGTCGTCAGCATACCGCAATCCCAGCTCAACTATGCGGACACGGAAGGTTTTGAGCTGAAGACGGCGAACAAAAAGAATCTGCCCAAGTTGAAAATCGAGCTCAACAGCATGAGATCGAAACTAACGCTGCCCAAATCGGCCGAGGCGCGACTCGAGGATGTCCAACAGGAACAACAACCATTGGATCTGGAGACTTATGCCAAGAACATAGGTCTGAAGCCCATTGAGCCACAAACTCCAACTGTAACGCCCTTAAAGTACAGTCCCAATGCATCGCCCATGTCTTCGTGTTCCTCTTCAACAAATGGCAGCAATGGCAACTCCACCAACTCCTCCTCCTCCTCCAGTTCGTCGCATCGCAAGCGCAAGAAGAAGCACTCCAAGGAGCCAAAGGATGCGAATGGCAAACGCAAGAAACTGCATGCGGAAATCTCGTCGCAAACGGATGGCAAAATGAAAATGAAGATTACAACAACGCCGCACACGCCCAAGGCGCACAAGCTGGAACTGAAGCGTTCGCATTCGCTGGCTGGCGGTGAGCAGCTGATCAATCAATCAATCAATCAACTGCAGCTGGTGGAGAAGGAGAAGGAGAAGCAGAGCGAGTCCTTGAGTGTGCTGAACAGAACATTGGGCGAGGAATCGCGCAGCATTAACAATTTAATGACGGCTTCAAATTCAAATTCCAACTCAAATTCCAATTCCAACTCCAATTCAAATTCAACTTCCCTGCCTTCCCTGGAGCAGCGCGCACAGTTGCCCGTCTCTCCGCCGCTACCCCCCAGCCTCTTCAAGTCCTTTGCGCACGCCAGCAGCAGCAACAGCTTGCCCAAAGCAGCCACACCGCCGCTGGCAGCCGCAGCAACAACAGCAGCAACAGTTGCCAAAGCCAAGCCCACAGCAACACCTAAAACCATTAAACCCAACAACAACAACAATAGTAGCAACAACAACAACAACAACCCACGCAAGCCTACGCTAACGCCCTGTGCTAGCGGCAACAGCAACATGTTGCTGGCAGCAACGCCACATTTTGCGGTGCCTCAAGCGCCGTTGCGTCAGGCGCCACATCAAATGTTGCGCTACCTGTCGACGCCCAGTTCCATTGCCAGCAGCGCCAACAAGCAGCCCAAGCGTTCGCTTAGCCTAGACGAACAACAGCAGCAACTGTTGGCGAAGCAGCCGCGTCTCGATTATCAGCAGCAACAATTGGCCGCCAAACTGAAAGCGGGACAAATGCGACTCTACGGGCCCGATATGAAAAATATGCCCATGTTGTGCCCCACCAGCTACAGTTATAACTCGCCGCCAACAACAACAACAACAGCAGCAGCGACAACAATTGGCGGCGGCTCTGTGACAATTACGCCCAGATCACGCCAGCAACATGGCTTAACTTATGCCTACAACGACAACAACTTGAATTCGCTGCCCGCTTTGGAAATTGTGCGACTGGCAGCAACAACAACGGCAACAGCAACAACAACAACGGGTCGTTTGATGGGACCACCAAAGCAACCGGCTATGAAACGAGCAACAGTTGCTCAGACAACAGGAACAGCAATGCCGTTGCCGTTGCCCATGCCGGCAATTGTCAAGTCGCCGCCGCTGTCAGTTGCATTGAGTGCTCAGCGTGGCAACAACAGCAACAACCAACGTAGCAACAACAACAGCAACAATGCTGCTTATCGCACATCGCCGCCTGCTTTAATAAATCTGCGCCCATCAAAGTCAGCAGCCAAAGTTGAGCTCAATTCAAAGAAATCCGCAACAGTTGCAACAGCAGCAAACGCAGCGGGAGCAGCAACAACAACAGCAACAACAGCAACAACAACTGGCAAAGCCAATGGCACAACTTTGCTGGACAAGTCGAAAACAAGTTTGCGTGATTTTCGGCCGCCGTTTGTGCCAGCAACAGCAACAACTGCAGCAGCAACAACAGCAACAACAGCCAAGGATGCCGACAACATACTTGATTTATCAGCGGGCACAGGACGCAAAACAACAACAACAACAACAAGTTTGGAGGCAGCGCTAAATAAAATCAAGCAAAACATTTGCGCCAACAACAACAACAGCAGCAGCAGCAACATTGCAATTGCTGCTGCTGCCGGCGATGATCTTCAAAATCTGCATATGTTGTCGGAATCGGCAACAGCGCGCGAAAAGATCTCGATAAAGGCAGGCAACAGCAACAACAGCAGCAGCAGCAACAACAAAAGCAACAACAGCAGCAACAACAGCAGCAGCAGCAGCAACATCTATGAGAACAAACCAAAGAATGCATTGGTGCGACCACAAAATGCCTCAGTGCGCAGCATACCAAATCCATCGGCATTGGCCTTTCGCAATCAGGCCACACTTTTGACCAACAACAGCAGCAGCAGCAATACAACAGCAGCAACAGCCACAATTGCTGCTGCTGCAACAGCAACAACAACCAAGCCGTTGACTGTTAAGGCCGAGGATAAGCCCACAACAATGTTGCTCAGTCCTAACAGCAACAGCAACAACAATAACAACAGCAGCAGCAACAACAACAACAACAATGCTGCTGCCACTTCGCCGCGTGCCACAAAGAAAGCAACAACTATTGATCAAGTTGCCGCCAATTTGAATATACGCGCCGAGGCCAAAGCTGCCGCCATGGCCGAGGAGGCGCCACCGACAAGTGTTGCCAGTGTTGCTAGTGTTGTTGCTGTCAAAACGCCAGATTTGGAGAAGCTGCCCAGCAGCAATAATCTGCTTAAAACCGATGTCAAAGAGGCAGCAACAACAATTGCAGCAACAACAACAGCAGCAGTGACAACAGCAGCAACAACAACAGCAGCAACAACAGCAACAGCAGCAACAACAACAGTCTCCGCTGCAGCAACAGCAACTGCAACGCCTACAACACCTGCCGCGCTCGCCTTGTCGATGTCCTTGCCAGCAACAGCAACAACAACAGCAGCAACATCAACTGCAACTGCAACTGCAACTACAGCAGCAACTGTTGCCAGCGTCAGCGACGCTTTGTCCAAGCCGCCCGTGCAAATTTCCGCTACCGACACGCCGGTACCGGTGGCAAGTTCCGCTTAGTCACAAGGTGAGTGCCACAAAAAACATAATATTCCAAATTTAAACTAGTATTGTTATATGTTTATTTGCATTTTGAGAATTTATTATTAATCTTTAATCGATTTTTTCTGAGAATTTTAGAATTTCAATTATTTTTTTTTATTTCTTATACTTACTTAATAAAAAATCCAAATTTCTTGTCTTAAAAGTCTTCATAGAAAAAGTATCCACATTTTGAATCAATTAGAAATAGGCAAAGTTGCATTTTATAAATTGTTTACTATAGGAAAGTTCTTCTTTAAGCTTCATTATTATTTTTATGAGTAGAGATTTGTGTAATGCAAGCTGAAGGTTTCATTAAAGGTACCTAAAGGTATTTTTAAAGTAAGTGTTTAGCTTTTTCTAGCTGAGAAAATGTTTTTTTCAACAATTCCTTTAGAATTTTAAACATACTTCTTATCATATCCTCACTAAGTTCCATTAAAAACTTACTTCTATCTATTAATATAAAACTCTTTAGGCCAAACGGTAAAAGATAGGCCAAACGGTAAAAGATAGAAAGCTGAAATTTTCACACAACATGGATGAGATATTTAATTGAATACTTTGCGAAATTCGACCTGAAAGTGGCTCAAATTCGGTATCAAAGGTCAGGGAATTGCTTAGTATGAAAAACATTTTTGTTTCTTAAGATATCTCAAATAAACACACAGATTAAATGTTTGCGACTGTCTCTTATATCCTCCCCAGTAACATATAGTGTTCATCAATCAAAAATCGTGTTTCTTTATGAACAATTTTTCACTTTTTTTAAAAAAAATAGAGCAAATATCAAAAACTAAGTCTTATTTAAAAAATCACTTCTTTTTCAACAAATTGAATTATTGCACTATTCAATTAATGTTAAATCGGTTAGCTATATGTGAAATGTATGTAATATATAGTGCATTATTTTGCTAGCTAACTTCATCCTCATTCTTGTTACTTCAATTATTATTTGATTGGTGAAATTCTCAAAGCGAGCTTAAAAAACTCAAGTGTCCACTTGGTGTCGAATTCGTCTTTTAATTCAAATGGTTTGCTTTTTTATTTATTTTTTTTGTACTTTGCTTTTGTAGTGCTTGTTGTTGTAGTTGTTGCTCTTGTAGTTGCTGTTGTTGCTGCTTAACTTCTATGTTTAGTTTTGCTTTTTTGGCGCGTTTCCCACAGTCGACGCCAGAAAAAGAAAAAAAGAGACTCAAATTATACAAATTACATTTCGTGTGTGTGCTCGTTGTTGTTTATGTTGTTGTTGTTGTTGCTCATGTGTTGTTGCTGTTGTGTTTTTTTTCTTCTCTTTCGCTTTTCTCAAGTAGTCATTATACACAAATTTAGCGGGCAATGCTCGTCAACGTGTGTCTTTCACGTTAGTCTCTGTCCCTCTCCCTTTCTCCCTCTCTCTCTTTCATTTATTTGCGCTCTCTCTCTCTCTCTCTCTCGCTCTCTGTGGCCTTTCTCGGGCATTTGTTGGTTCGTTGGGTCGGTCATTCCTACGAGCACTGCTTTATTTTTGCCGTTATAACAGCAACAACAACGACAACAACAACAACAACAACAACAACAGCAATAACAGCAACTCTGACTTTTTATGCAGTATTTGTTTCGCTTGGCCTTTTTAATGAACAGCAGTCTCTCAGTCTCTCAATCTCTCATTTGTTCAGTCTCTCATTTGCTCAATTGTCCATTTTCTGTTTTTCTCATTTTCGAATTCTCTCATTCTCTTTTAGCCATTACATCATTTCGTATTTTTCACCCATGAACAACAATTTTCATTTGTGAAGCGTCGATCTATTTTATTTGCATTTTGTTATTGAAAATTTAAAACATTTGATGTAAATTGAAAATTTAAAGATTTAGATAAAATGAATACAAAATAATTAATTAAAAGAAAATATAAATATTTTAAAATGTTTAATTTAATTGAATTATTAATAAATTAAAATTGATAAAATAAATGTAGATAAAGGGCACACAAAATTAATAATTAAATTATATTTGAAACACTTTTAAATATACAATTGAAGTTAATTAAAAGAAAATATAAATATTATAAAAATTTGAATTAAATTGATTAAAAAATTAAACAAAACTAAATGTATCTTTAATTTTTGAACATAAAATAAATTTAGAAAATAAGCACACAAAATTAATAATTTCAATATATTTTAAACACCTTTAAATAAACAATTATAATTTTAAATATTATTTAAAATCTTTTATAATATTTCTATCTTTATCATAAGCACACAAAATTACTAAATTAAGTTTGTTTTAAACACTTTTAAATATACAATTAAAATGTTGAAAAAGTTAAGTGTTTACTTAATATCTATTTCATTTAAATTCCGCAGAGTTTTAAATTTTCATTTATTTTGTAATTTTTTTAAATTTTATTGTTAAATTTTTAAATTTACTGTTGTGTCGTCTGCTTTTAGTCTGACAATAAATAACTAAATAAAATAAATAAATAATATTTCTTTCTACCTTTCCTTCTTTTCTTGTTTTCAGCGTTTCTTTGGATGTGCGGCACACAAATGTATCTGGTGGCGCCACTGGAGAGTCTGCAGGGCAACAACAGCAACAACAGCAGCAACAACAACAACAACAATGCAAATTGATAACGTTTCCAGTTCCAGTTCCAGTTGCCCTTTCCAGTTTCCAGTTGCGGGCAGCGTGTAAGCCTTAAATTCAAAATGTTTCAACCAACAAATAGTTACCTTGATTAGAAAGCAATATAACAATAATTTGCACACCTTAAAAAAATTCCTAACAGCTACAGATAGACAGACAGCTAAAAGATACATACAAACGAGATACAGATACAAATACAAAAAAAAAGAAAAAATATTCGCGCACAGATGCAAATAATTGTGCAAATATTTGCGCTGGAATTAGTACGCGTCTAAATAAATTATAAACGTAATGGAAATATGTCTGCTAAAAGAACAAACAACAGCAGCAACAACAACAGCAGCAACAGCAGCAACAACAACATCAAAAAAAGCTGACACAAAAATGCGAAATATAAATAAAATAACCGCAGCGAGTGCTGATTATTTTTGTTGTTGCTGTTGCTGTTGTTGTTGCTATTGTTATGATTGTTGTTGGCCAAGCAAAAATGCGAACGAAAATTAATTATAAAATATCAGCAAATAACAAACACAACAACAACAACAACACGACAACAACACAACAACTACACACACTACAGATACAGATACACGCTGTCAACATTCGAGAGTCGCCGCCGAATCGCAAAAACTCGTACGTGTCGATTACACTGAGCGCAAAAAAGCAGCGCCTTCAACTGCCACTTAATCACGCTTGTCGACTAAGAGATACCCATTAAATATACTACATAAATATATAGAAATTAAAGCAGTTGTTTTGTTTAGTTATGAAATTCAAATTTTTAATTTAATAGTATAAAAGTGATGGGTATCTATAGCCACAAGCTATCCACTCTGCTTAACTAAAGGGGAATTCAAGTTTGTTGGCTAAAGAAAAGTTGGACAAATCGCAGTGTAGAAAATTATAGGGTATTGTCAAGTGACATTTTTCTTGGTAAATTAAACTTATATAAACAGACTAAAAGTTATAACTACCCCATGCAAGTTGAACGGCTAGGGTATTGTACTATATAAAGCCTATTATCTGTAGAGTAGAGCTATAGAAATGAGCAGTCTGTTAGTTAAAGCTAGACCATTCAAGGGTAACTTCTAGGGTATCGTAGAGTATAAAGTCGATCAGCTATAGAAAGAGGCAGACATATATTTAAAAACATACATATGTAGTCTCATATACCCGATTTATAAAGAAAACTTTATCGAGCGAAATTATAAAAAAAAAACAGTCTCAAGTTATCCGTTCAAGAGGCATTGCTAGGGTATATTTTAGGGCAGCGGTGGGCACGCAGTGGCTCCGGGAGCAGCGACTGCTTCAAACTACTTTTCTGCCTACTGTTGTAGTTGCTATTGTTGTGGTCTCGAATTCAGATTTCGTGCCCAAAGCTGTTAGGGTATCCTAATAAATAAAACCGAGAAACAGACAGATAAATCGAAAGTATCTATAGAAACGAACTGATGAGCGTAGCTACCCCATTGAAAAAGATAAGAAGAGTATCATAAAGAAAAAGCTTCAACAGCTTTATCAACTTTAGAATCTATAAAAACAAACAAAAGGAAAGTGGAAATAATTCTAAAGAAGTGTAAAAGAAAGGCTGCAAATTATAACAGTTCTAAAATCTATAGAAAAGAAACAACTAAATAGTCGCAACTACCCCAAACGAAAGGGCAATTGTTAGGGTATTAAAATACGTACAAAAGAAAAACCTCAAGCTGATAACATTATGAACTCAAAGCGCATAAGGAATGCATAAATTATGATGAATACAATGAGCATGAATATGAATATGAGTGTGAGTATGAGTATGAGTGTGAGTGTGAGTGTATTGTGAATTGTATGAGTTGATTCGGAATTCGGAAGTGTGTCCAAGTGTGAAACGCGCACTTAGCGCAGGTTGTTGACGAGTTGAAGTTGCTTTTGTTTTTGAATTTTAGATTTACGCTTTTCTTTTTTTGTTTTTTTTTTTT
This sequence comes from Drosophila recens, assembly GCA_037043495.1. Classification (NCBI taxonomy): domain Eukaryota; kingdom Metazoa; phylum Arthropoda; class Insecta; order Diptera; family Drosophilidae; genus Drosophila; species Drosophila recens. The sequence continues at coordinate 16,891 of JBAMBJ010004230.1, forward strand.
TGGTGGTGTGTGCACAGTTGGCAATACACACACACACACACACACACACACACACACTGTGGCACACACGCACGTTCGTTGAGGCGATAAAATTTTAACGATTTTGCCGAGCGTGTCAAGCATAAAGATACAAAATACAAAAACAACTAAATACGCATATATAATATATACACATATATACCTATAGATACCTATAAATATATATATCTTGTAGATACTTTTTTGGTATTAGTTATTTAAGTTATTGCAGCACGAACTTTGTACATAAATCTAAATCGAAGCGACAACTAAAAACAATAACAAATGAACACACAAAAATTTAACTTTTTTTTTTTTTCAATTTTAAAGCTTCGACCAAAAAACAACAAAAATATATTTATAGTAAAATTTACTTTTTTTATGAATGTTCCAGCAAATAATCGATGTAATCGCAGCAATTAGATACTTAAGTATATAAAACGTAACATATATAGCGATAAATATCGATATTATAGAAAGCTTTATATGTCTTTTCTCTCTATCTCTATTTATCTTTCTGTTTGTTGTAACGTTTCGCTTTGTGTTGTTAACTTGCATTTTTTTTGTTTTTAATTATATGTAAATAATTTATAAATTTTAAATTGTATAATATCTATATATATATATTCGCGTGTTATCGATAACAGCCAAAAAAAATATTGAACAGACAAAAAGGGGAGGGAAAAACAACCCTTCGTTGCTGAAAAACTTGTGCAACCACTTTACGGTTGAAAATTTACATAAAGAAATCCCCTTTTATCCATTTTCCGTTGCCTGTTCCCTCCCCCTTTGCCGTTATCGATATGGTTATGTAACCATGGCAACACTTTTCATTTTGGGGTACTCGAAATTGTTGAAGATTTGTATATTTAACTAATTTAAACGCTGGCTATAATTACAGAAAAACTATCAGGGGTGCCACAGAAATCGCTTTCGCTTGAAATTCACTTAAATTTCATACAAATTTTAGTGAAATTCAAGCGAAAACGATTACTGGGGCACCCCAGTACATTTCTAATTCGAATTATATTATTTGTAAGCTGATATTAATGTTTGTTCCGAGCGAAATATGTTTCAACAAATTAACAAAATTATACAACACTTAATATACATAAATATTTAAATAAATATAAATGATGTTTAGAAATCTAGATGTGTGCACATACTAATAAAACTATATTAGATACATATTATATTGTTAGAAACATTGATGGCAAATAATTATATATAATAAATGGAAAATCACATGTAATCCACATAAGTTAAACAATAAATTAGCTGATTTTCAAATAAAGAAATAAAAAATACAAATAAAATAAACAAATACACTCACAAATAGTCAAATGCGTATTTCATTTTAATGCAAATTGTGATAAATCTGGGCAAAGACGGATATAGATACGGAGGCGACAACGACGACAACGACAACGACAACGGTGTCGACAGAAGGTGTCGTTATGTGGCCAGGAAGATGCGATTTCCATGCGAGTACGAGTATCAAGTTACAGTTACAAATTACAGTTATGGTGGGCTCAACTCGGATTAGTGCTGGGGGACCTTGAGTCGTGTTTCTTCACGCACGAATCAACTTGATTGTTGTCTATACTTGAATTGCGAAATGTTGGTCATAGATAGAAGCAATCGTCTTTGAAAACGTCTCAAGTGTAGTGTAGAAATCTACACAGATTTTGTGGGAAATTATAGAAAAACAGTCTAAAATTCTTATAAAATGTAGATATGCCTATAAAATTTGATATAGCTAAACTTCAGCAAAATATTAACCCAAGCTGAAAATTTCATTAGGTTCGGATAATAAACACGGAAGAAAATTACACAGATTTAGTTGGAAACTATAGAAAAACAGACTAAAATTCTTAAAAAATTTAGATATGCCTTAAAAACTTGATATAGCTAAACTTTAGCAATATTTTAACCTAAGCTGAACATTTTATTAAGTTCGGATAATAAACACGAAAGTTATGCAGAAAATTAGATAAAAAAAATCAAAAAATTAAAAATAAAGTTAAAGAAAATTGAAAAGAGATCAAGATCAATTCAATAATTTAATAAACGAAAGTTTTAGCAAGTTATTTCAATAAATTGAAAACTTCAGTTAGTTTCCATAAGAAAATAAAAGTTTAAGAAAGTTATTTAAATAAGTTGAAAATTTCAGTTAGTTTCCATTAAAAAAAAGGAAAATTATATTGTACTTGTATTTAAAAGACAATCTCTTGAAGTTAGATATACGTAAATTTTAGCAAGTTATTTAAATAAGCCAAAAATTTCACTGTAAACGGCTTAAAAGAACAAAATTTATTGAAGAAAACAGATAAGAAAAATTATTGCTGAAATATTGAAGGTTATTTAGACCAGGTTTTTATAAAATCTTAAATCAAATTAAATTACAACTCCTTTTCTTGAAGTTTCTAAAGCTCTACGGTAAGCTTTCAGCTGTGTACTCTGTTCTAAAGTAAAATTAAAAGCATAACTTCCCTTTAAACGTGTCAATTTATAAATTTAAAACATTTTCGTGCTCAACTTGGACGCTTTCGTGACACGCGTGCATCTCTTGCGTGCATTGCAATCGTGACAAAAGGCGTGGGCAGAGCTAGAAAGAGAGAGTGGAACTGGGAATTGGACTGGCAGTGGGAGAGGGAGAGCGACACATACAGAGAGTGAGGTGACAGTGGGTCGCTGTCAGGTTTTCATTTGAAATTCCAACCCCCGCATAGAAAATTGCACACCAAGTGTCAAGGCAAAGAGTCCTGGGTCTAAATCTGGTGCTACTCTTGGTATTACAGTGTATTGTTGTTGTTGTTGCTGTTGTTGTTGTTGTTGTTGCTTTACTTGTTGGCATTGCAGATTTCAACGCTTTTCATGGTTTTCAGAGGGGCCGAATGCGTGGGTTGTGGGAAAGAAGCAGGACACTTGCCGGAAACATATGGCGGCACGCTAAAACCAAAGTCGTCGTCGTCCCACACACACACACACACACACACACACACACAGACATACACAGCGACAAAGCCACAGCCACAAAATACGTAACAACTGGCACGTGCCAGAGCCCGTGCCATAACCTTCAAGGCAATGACAAACGCAGGGAGGCAGCAAAAAAGGAGGAGGGCGAAAACCGAACATGAGGACGAAGTCGAACCCAAGGCGAACTAAAGCGAGGCGTGGCGTGGCGAGACGAGGCGAGGCGAAATCAAGGCGTATGCAAGGCGAAGCGAAGCGACGGCGAGAGCAAGGCCGAAGCTTTGGCGTCGCGCTGCGGCTTTTGGGTGCCAGTGCTGTCATTTGAGCTACTTTATAGCTAGACGTAGCT
>JBAMBJ010004231.1:0-60274 GCA_037043495.1 Drosophila recens
AGTGCAAGTTATAATATTCCATAACAGTTATCGTCAAGAGACTTAATTTATCCATCTTTTAGATCTTAAAAGTGTACCTCTCTATCTATCCATCTATCTCTTTCTACATCTTTCCCAACTTCTCTATCAACATACATTTGCACACAGCAACACCTGAGTTGGCCAAAAAAGAATGTAATTTTCATAACAAATTTACAGGTTGAGCAAGTGACACAACACCGCAGAATGACTTTGTTGTCACAAAAAGAAAGAGATAGAGATTTAGAAAAAGAAAACAAAACTAACCAAAATGAATGACGGGTCTTAGAGTAGAATAGAATGCATGTGTGAGTGAAATAGCAGCTAGTGGAAATTATTTCATAGAGCATATGGCACTTTATTGTTGCCAAGTAATTTAACCGACGCCACACGCACACTCAGGCAAAGGACACAAATACATATGCATGAGCAAGGGAAAAGAGATAGAGAGATAGAGAGAGACAGAGTGAGACAGTCAAACAGTTAGACAGACACTTACATATGTCAGCTGTCATTTCGTTTACCCAAGTGGGCTATGACAGGTTCGGTGGAAGCAAAAGCTTATGAAAAAGCATATTTTTAACGCGTCTAGTCAAAAAGACACAAAGCGAAAGAGAGAGAGAGAGTAAAACACAGTGGTAGAAAGAGAGGGTATGAGTGTGGGTGAGTGAAAGCTGCACGCAAAAGTGGCACTCGCACTCAGCGAAAGTCACTCGTAAAGTGGCATTAAGCACATTTCAAGTGCCAGCCGCCGCCGCCGCCGAGTTTGGGGTTTTGCAAATGTTTGCCTGGCTTTTTCCTCCCTCCTCCCTCTCCTCCTCCCACCTCCCTCTCTCTCTCTCTTCTCGCAACGCCAAAAGCCGGCACCACTAATGAAAAGTTTGTTGAGCCCTTTTAGACGCTCACCACATGTCTGCGTGTCCCATTTCCCATCCCTGTCCCTATCCTGTGCTTTTCCCCCCTTATTTTCATGTCTGCATTGGTTCCATGTATCACCGGATGGTTCTCCATGGCCTCCATCGTAATGCGTCCTGAGTGTCGTCTTTGTGCCGCGCATCTGTTCCCAATGAGTGCACTTCAGTCATTTGCAAAGCCTTTCACCATTTCCCTCTCTGTTGACATTCACAGGCGTGTCACAATTAGTTTTGAGGGCCACATTACCCGTAATGCAGCTGTCAAATGAATCTAAATAATTGCTCAAGCACAAGTCTCACTGCGATCAAACGGAAATTGTTGCAGTCATAATTACTATCGATTCCAAGTCTAGCTTACTTTCAATATGTATTTGTTAAGTCACGTTGGGCGCCAATATAAACAATTTAAATAAAATTTAAATCAAAAAATTCCATGTACCATATACCATATATGTATCATAAAGGCAATGTTTCGATAGAGATAGAATATGTTTTTGTTAAATCACGTTGGGCGCCAATATAAAAAATTTCAATGAAATTTTAATCAAAAAGATTCCATACACCATATTTATAATTACTATCTATTCCAAGAAAGATATAATTAAAATTTCAAAATTCATATACATACTTAATGTGTATTCATTAACCCACGTTGGGCGCCAATATTAAAAATTAATAGCTTTAATTTTCTTGCATGTTCAATTGTTATCAAATTAATTTTAAAACTGAAGTTTAGCTACTGAACTAAGTAGTCAAATTGCTTAGTTAAAAGATACACTTTAACTAGTCTTCTGCTTTTAATCCGATTATAATTAAATATTAAGAGTATTCTCAAATACAAGTCAAACAAAATACTACACCCAAAAGTTCAGTTGTAAATCCTTTAAATTTTCATAACTCTATTAAACCCATAAGCATATCAGTGGGAGGATGCGGAATGCTTACTGCTCTTAAATCTAATTAAATCGCATAGCTAACGTCATGAAAAATGCAGCTGAAGCACAAAAAAGAGAAGAAAACTTGCAACATTCACTTTGAATAACTGTTGAATAGAAAAACATCAGATATTAAAGTTCGGCAGGAGGGACGTTTCATTTTTGGGGGGCCGGAAGAACGAAATACAAAAAAAAACTGATATATGGAAAGTTTTCGCATTACGGAATGCATATGAAAATAGCGGGGCATGGCAATACATATGCGTACTTGTAGCATGCTACACAATTTCGTTGGCCCTTGGGGGACTCTAGTATGTAAACACAGAACCTGACCCTGTAAAACAGACGACGACGCCGCATCGAGCTGCAGCAACACATCGAGATGATGATGATACGCGTATCCCTCTCCACCAACACCAACAGCATTGGTGTTAATTTTTGTGTCATGTTTTTCGTGAGCGCGGAAGCACAGAATGAAAATGAAAACAACGAGCTTGGCTGCACGTTGGGTTTTTCAGAGATACCAAAACAACGCTTCAATCCTTTGACTGCCTGTTAGACGGAGGCATGTGGGGAATTATGCCACACAGGCTATTAATATTTGAGCTACACCAGGGCTGCTCATTATTACTATACTACATACTATGGGTTGCCGGAAGAGAATGGAAAGTTGTGCGAATTGTTACTGTATACTTATTTTTAGCTGATGAGATTCAAAGCTCATGCTAGTTGCATACCAAATTTTGAAACTGCTCATCATCATTGGCATTTAAAGTGTACAATGTCGCTGAAAAGAGGATATTTTGGTTGCAAAATTAAGAACATTTCATAATACACAAACTCTGAAAATAGAGAGCCTTAAAGCCATTGAATAATGTATATTTCAGGAAATTTTCATAGCTTATTTCCACTCAAAATAGCTTACAAGTTGCCCTGAATAATATGTATTTTATGAGCTTATTTTAATTTCAAAGCGAATCAATTACAAAAAAATAAATAAAAACTCACGTAAATAAGGCAAAATTCATGTGCATTGAAGCTAAAGAATATTGAAACAATTTTAATTTATTTTTGAACACCAAACAAAGTTTGCTGCGGCAAAAATCCTGCCTGGGAGTTCTTTTCAATAAGTTGTAGCGTGGACAAAAATTCCAATAAATTGAATGGCGATATGAATTAACTTTTTGGCTCACTTGGCTTGGCTTCTTCGGCTTCTTCGCCATCTTTTGCTTCCTACTGCGTCATTGTCCTGGTTTCAATAATTTATGCCCCACCGAGGGGACACTTAAAGTGCAACGCAACTGCAACAAGGACCTCACAACGGCACCCAAAACTTTTATTGTAACTTGTTCTTTAACAACCCGCACCCAGAGACGACCCCATCAAATTGAACAAATGAAGTGCAAGGCAACTGGGCGAAAAGGAAACTGGAGACTGCGGAATGGAAAACTGTTAACTGGTCCAGAGGCCACCGCCAGCAAGCCAACTTACCTAATGGAAGTTGGCCATATGTTTGAGAAAATATACATTAAAATAAATAATGCACTCTGCAATTTCAAGCAGTAACTCATGTTCTCCGTGAACTTACTTTTCATAAATAAATTTTACATATTTGCATCTTGTATTCTACTTGAGGAATATTTAAATAGTGCAATTTAAGAAGTTTACAAAGTCTAATAGTCTTTTTATTTTATTAATTACGAGGATTTTTAAGGTATTGAAAATTGTGAACAATTGTAATTTAAGGTATCAGAAATATAATTCAAACTTCAGTCTCATGGTCAAGAAATTTTGATAATTTGTTGTTGTCTCTTTAAACATAATTTAATTAGCAGGAAATAACTTGTTTTCTTATTCTAAATTTATAATTTCATAATTTAAGAAGTTTACAAAGTTAACTAGTCTAATAATGGTATTTTTATTTTATTAATTATGAGGATTTTTAAGGCATTGAAAATTATGATCAATTGACATTTAAGGTATCGGAAATGTATTTCAAACTTAACTCACATAGTCAAGAAATTTTGATAATTTGTTGTTGTCTCTTTAAACATAATTTAATTAGCAGGAAATAACTTGTTTTCTTATTCTAAATTTATAATTTCATAATTTAAGAAGTTTACAAAGTTAACTAGTCTAATAGTGGTATTTCTTTTTATTAATTACGAGTATTTTTAAGGCATTGAATGTTATATAAATTTTAAATTTAAGGTATCGAAAATGAATTTCAAACTTCAGTCAAATAGTCAACAAATTTTGATAATTGGATGTTGTCTCTTTAAACATAATTTAATTAGCAGAAAATACCTTTTTTCGTATTCTTAATTCATAATTTTAGAAGTTTATAAAGTTAACAAGTCTAATAATGGTATTGGAAATTATAATCAATTGAAATTTAAGGTATCGGAAAAGTATTGCAAACTTCAGTCAAATAGTCAATAAATTTTTATAATTTGATGTTGTCTCTTTAAACATATCAATAACTTTTTCGCATTCTAAATTCATAATTTATAAATATTTCCAACTCTTTCCATCTTTTTAGTGCGTTTGCCGCTTTGACCGCCAGGGGCCGCTTTGTGAGCTGCCGATTATAATACGAAATGCAGCATTCTCTGGTGACTCGTATGTCTCGCATCGCATCTACAAGGACATACCACACAACGAGGCCCTGGACGCCGTGCTGCCAATGCACATTCAGCTCAAGGTGCGCACTCGGGCCACCAATGGACTGATCATGTTGGCCGCCGCACAGGGCACGAAAGGAGGACACTATATGGCGCTGTTCCTGCAGAAGGGTCTAATGCAGTTCCAGTTCTCGTGCGGTTTGCAAACGATGCTGCTGAGCGAGCTGGAAACGCCTGTGAATACGGGCCATGAAATTACCATTCGAGCTGAGTAAGTGAAAAGTCCAACCACGGAATGCAATTATGTGGTGCCCAGTGGCGAAGGATGGAAGTAGGGCGGGAGTCTGCTGCGGTCCAAGGGTCGTGCAGCCCAACTTTGATAGAAGGGAGGTCGGCACGTTAATTAACTTTTTAAACTGCGCCTGAAACGAGTGTCGAGTTCGAGTTTCGAGTGCACTCGGCCGGGGTGACTTGGCGGGTCAGCATGTGGGTCACTGTCATTGCTGGCCCGAAGGAGGGGACAACTAGGAGGATGGCCATTAAATTGGCCTTATGTCGATTTCCATGCTATTTGGCCACCACAAATTATAATGCTTCAAGTGTAGAATAAATTGCGCTGTTGCCTTCATTTTTCCAACATTTCCCGGAACCACAGACGTTTGCTTTTTCCTCCGCCCTACTCCATCTCCACTCACTAGACTGGCAGCTCCTTGTGGTAGCAACGTGCGCGGGCATTGGACGATCCTTGGCTTCGCATTCATGCGTAATTAGTTGGCGTAGTTGGTTTTTGGCTGAAATTTAATTTGCCGCATTTGCTGCGTTCGCAACGGAAGCGGAAGTTCAATGTCTGCGTTGGCCCCCAAGGGAGAGGGAAAGTGCGGAATAGAGAGAGAGAGACAGAGAGAAAGAGGGAGCAAGGGAAGACCTGGCCACAACGAGAGAGTAATGCGGGCTTGTGCGTAATTAATCGTTTAACTAACATTTCCTGGAAATTGCAGCACTTTCAAATGAGAAATGTAATCGTGTAAAAGACAATTGCGATAACAAAAGGGCATACAACTTAAATAAATCCAACAGCCCGGAAGCCATCCTTAAACCACTTTGACTATGTACAAGCTGGGATAATATTTTTGAGAAGAATTTCAGATTTTAGAATGCGAAATTTGAGAACAAAAGTTCATCTTGTTAATTGTTAATTTCTTAGTTTACCATTTGTTACTTCTGTTTCTCATTTGTATTTTCTTGAGAATACTCAAATTTTTTTATTCCGTTTCCTTAAGCCAAATAATAATAGTCAAGGTTTACAAATAATTTATTTCAATTTATACTAAATTTTATTTGTATACTCTATATCTCTTTATTGCCATTTTTTAATGCATTTTTTATTTTGGCCCTGTTCTTCCGATTCCTTCATTTGTAATACTAAATTTGTACAATATTTCTTTTCCTTTCTAAAAATCCCTGACCTAACTAATTTTAATACTTGTCTTACCACTAATTATCACAACAAATATTTTTTGATCTGATTGGGTTTTTCTGGGTTTTTCCCAATCCATGCAACTAATGTTGGATCATTAAATATTAAATTTTTTGTATATCCCCAGATTCTTATTTTTTAATTCTTAATTTAAGATTTTTAAATTTAAAACTTTTTATTATTCCTGTTAAATTAATAACGTATTATATTACTTTAATTTTTTTTTTAATTTTTATAAATTCATTTGGTTAACTGCATATATTTAACAATAAATAAATAAATAAATAGATAAATCAGACAAAAATAATTTGAAACTACAGAGAGACTGCAAGACAATATACATATTAAAATTACACAGAAAGATTATAATTTTATTAATACTTTACTTTAGTTGTTAATCATGTATATTCAGACATTCACTTTTTACAACCATCTTCCAATTGAAACTTATCATTTATCTTAAAGCCAAGAAAACCAGCTACAATTGTAATCTGTTTGTCTCTTTGACATGGTAGTTACTCATTAGTGATAGTAACTCCTCATGCCGACCAACCACTCATTATCATGCAGTTTAGCCACAGAAACCGACTAACAACTTGGATGTACTATATCTATGAATGTGGGATGTACCTCGGGTCAATTGAGAGCTGTTGGACACGTGATCATATCATTTATGCAGCAATTGGCAAGTTTGCAAATTCAGTCGAGTGCAATTACTTAGGACATGCCATCATCAGTGTGATGGAAAATTACCAAATAATCATTTTATAAAATCAACAAGCGGCAAATGAATTCCCTCAACGCCTCAAAAGGACGACGACGAGGAAAGGCATAAACAGGACATTAAGAAATAAATATATCTACCAAAATAGGTTGATGTCTGGCCTCGAAAAACAAATACTTTATAGACCAAAAACCAAACAGTCTGGCCTATATAAATTATTGAAGAGCAAGAGAGAGGGCAAATGTGTGTGGAAGCGAGTTAGCAATAGTGACGTTTATTTGATATCTCTCTCTGGCTTTTTATGACTATCGAATCGACCACAAATTTACTTTTTAGCACTTGGTCCCTGCTCGGAGGCATGTTTCATGTGCTGGGTCCAAACACTGGATTTACGACCAACAAATTTATGTTTGTTGCCTATTTTTATTTGCCTTGCGTGCTTAATGGCCATGCACAGTAACTGGTAACTGGCCACACCTCCCGCCCTTCATCGTGGTCAGGACACTTAACAGTGCCTTCCACTTCATTCGCCCAAAGGCGATTTAACGTCGCCTTGTCGCGACACTGGCAATGAACACACGAACCTTGAATGAACTAGTTCTTTGAACACACACCCACACACAATTATGATTGTCCTGCGGCGAAAGTTCTTTCACATTCAGCTGTTTTGGCTTTCAGGCAGAGAGATTTGGCTAAGAGCTCGAGTTTGTGGCTTTGGTGAGCGTCTAATGAGCCTAATGCTCCACACAATTGACATTTTACTTTGGGTTTTTGCACAATTCCGTGTAATTAGAAAGCAATAACAATTACCCTTAGAACTCACGCCTCTTGCTTCCTCTTAATTATTTCCATTGCGTATTATGCAAATCAAATTAAGTGCATTAATTGCTAAAACTTTGCCGCCATCTTAAAAGCTTGTTGCGAAACAAAAATACCACGATGAAAAAAGTTTTTCCTGCTGCGAAATTAAATTGGGCGCATCAACAATGCAAATTTAATTTATTGTTTAATCAACTGTAACTAATTGGGCTAAAAATAACAATACGTAAAGTATCTCAAGGTCTCAGAATATCATCGAGTTGTTTACTAATTATTCGATAAATTCATTAAGCGATGGCCTTAAGGGTCTTAAAAAAGGACAAGCCTAAAAAAATTGCGTTTGTTATATTGAAAATACATTTTATTAAGTTCAAAAAACTTCTGCTTTTAATTTTTAAGCCTTTAAGAAGACTTTTTCATATTCATTGCCAATAATAGTTTCCGTTTTACGATATTACTTTAAAAACTCTATAATTTTGAACTGTAACCAATCAGATAAAATCATTGAGCTCACTTTTTGCTACATTTCCCTGACAGATGTCTCTATTTTTGTCAATGGTTAAAAACTGGCAGTCCCCCAATTTTTTTGCAGTATTATCTGAAAAAAACTGTGTAACAATAAAAATCGTTTGTGTTATTGGTGTCGCAAGTGGCACTCGAATTTAATGAATGCACAGAGATACAGGGGGAGAAAGAGACATGAATCCCCAATTCAAATATCAGACAGGATATCCAAAATCCTGAGAAATAAATAAAATTCGAAACATTTTAACAAAAAGCGTTCATTGAGAGGCATTTAAATAAAGGCAGGTGACATTTGCCCTATGAAACAAAGAAAAAAAAAATTCTTACCGTCTCTTGACAAAAGCCCAAAAACAAAAGCAAAAAAAAAATCTTAACAATTTTTACGCCCTGTGAAAGGGTTGGAAAAAGTTCGATTCGGGTTTTTGTGTGTGCTTGAAGGGCCGAAACAAATTTGACAGTCGATTGACATTACAACCGATTGGTGGTTCAGAATGTCACAGTGGGAACATGGGTGTTAAAAATGAATGAAAAAAAAAAATACTTTGGCAAAATTAAGTTATAAATTTAATAATATTACGTATTTTATTCACTTTAAAATTTAACTGGAATCAAGCTTAAACATCTGTTTTATTTTTAAACAAAATTCAAAATTTTTTTTATTAATTTCACATTCATACATACTATGTTGGTGCTAAAAATTTATCAAAAAATACTTTGGCAAGATTTAGCTATAAATTTAACAATATTTTATTCACTTTAAAATTTAACTGGAACATAGCTCGCAAATAACTGTTGACCGTTTCTCGTTGTCTGCAAATAAGTGTCTTTTCCTGACTCTTTACGAAAAGACTCAGCGAGCAACCGTTTTTTCGGTTCTTAAATGAGCTCGCTCGGAGCGAAACCGTTTTTTTCTATTTTGTTTTGTTCTCGTTGTTCCAATACCAAAAAAACGGTCGACAGTTATTTGCGAGCTATGAACGGGAATCAAGTTTAAACCTCTATTTTATTTTAAATAATATTCAAAATTGATCTTATAAATTTTACAATTTTCAATAAAAGTCAAAAAATTCGTTCAAAAATATGAGAAATATTTGTTTGGCAATATTTTTTTATAAATTTAATATTATTTTGTATTTAAGTCACTTGAAAATATAACTGGAATCAAGTTTAAGCCCTTGTTTTGTGTTAAATAAAGTTAAAATAGATTTTTTTAATTCAAAATTGATTTTATACAATTTTTAATAAAAGTCAAAAGATTCGTTCGAAAATATGAGGTCTTTAAATTTAGAATGCAAGGCAATAAAAATGCATTAAAAACTCATATTAAGTAAACACAAACAAAATGTCTTTAATAGTTAGATTCAATTGAAATATTGCTGTTGTCGACACCACTGTGCACCACTGTGCACTGTGTGTTAAGTTGGTGCGCATAAAAGGTCAGTTGAGGAAAAAATCTGCCCCAATGCGGGGGTTTATGAGGCATCTTTGTGCGGGCGTCATAAATATTTGCACGCTTCGGCATGTTGAATATAACTTTTTTCTGCTTTTATTTTTACTCTTCTGTTTTGTTCTGTTCTGGAAGAAGAAAAAATGTTGCCCGCAGTGTGCGGCATATTAAATATTTTATATGTGCACTGCCAACAGGACAACAACGACTACAACACGCTGCAGGGTGTTGTTGCTTTGGGAGGGGAAGAGGAGGGGGTCAAACTTTTATCGCTGCTCATCCTCAGAATGTAGAACTGACTCCTGTGTGCTTGTGCCTTCCAGATTGGACTTCAGCCGCAATTACACGCACTGCAATGCCTCGCTGCTCGTTAACGACACGTTGGCCATGTCCGGAGATCAACCAACATGGCTGAAACTGCTGCCACCGCGCCTGCACACGCCCGAGGTCATATTGAACACTTGGCTGCATTTGGGCGGTGCCCCCCAGGCGCCAATTGGCCTCATTATCGAACTGCCGCCAGCCCAAAGCGGCACCGGATTCACCGGCTGCCTTCATACCCTCCGCATTAACGGACAAGCGCGCGAAATATTCGGGTAAGTGGTCATACAGGAGGGGGGGAGTTGGAGGATGAGGCATCCTCATCGCCTTGGGGCAACTATATGTAGTTGGGCAGCCAAAAGCCGGGCCTAATGAACAGCATGCGTGGTTATGTGGATGCCACGCTTAAATGTTTATCCGCCTTGAGGCGATGAGCGAGTTGCAGGTGGATCTCCATATGGAAATGCAGCAAAGTTGAACTAAATGTGCCCGAAATTAAAACAGTTTTTTAAATGTTGCTTAAATAAATAAATTAGGAGTTAGTTAATTGGATAAATAATGAAAACAAAAGGAGCAATGCCCCATAATGCCCCAGATACATAATTTAAGGGACAGCTAAACAAATTTTAAAAAATATACACTAGACGGCATATTTATTTTGACAACATTTAAAGTTACAAAAAGGCACTTTTTGTATGAAAAGGAGGAAAAAGGGGTTAAATTTTTTGCAGTTTTCATCAAATTATAAAAAAATACTAGCGATGAGATTTTTAAAAAAAAAATTGTTGCAGTCACTATTAGAATTGTTCGAAGAATTTTTTTGCATCAAAACATATTTTTTTAAAAATCGAGAAAAAATAATTTTAAAAAAGACCTATACAAGAATTTTAAATTTTTAATGGGTACTTAATGGGTTGAGGAAAGTTTTGTATCATTCAAGCGGAATTCAAAATGACCTTTCCATTCCAAAATGTACATAAAGTAGGTTCAAATTACGAGTAGATTTAACTTTAAATGTTGTCAAAATAAAAAAAAAATAGAATATTTTGAATTATCACATCATATTTTAAAAATATCAAAGACAATTCAATTCAATCTCAGCTTTATTAAACATCTTCAAATATCAATATTAAAGATTTTTAATGCAAACAAAATGAGTTTCTGAACAAAGAAGTTAAAAAAAAGTAAAGAAATTTATTAATACTCTCTGTAACTCAAAAACAATCGAATTTTATAGATTTTTATAATAGGAATCCATTTTTTCATAGACCACACAGCTTTTAACTTTGCAATATACGTATTTTGAAGCTTAGCATTTGTTTTCATACTATCATACTATCTATCAGTTAGTAAACTGAAACCATAAATAGACATTAAAAAATTAAGTCTAAATGCAAATAAGCTGTTGGTTTTCAATAGCCTTAATCCGATTTCTCGCATTACAAAAACATTAGTAGCTTCAGTAAAAAACTATCGTATATCGAGCTGGATTAACTCTTTGATAAGTGGAAGCGATGTCAAAGAAAATGTCAATCCTAAAAGGGCACGATGAGTTTAACCAATTTAGCAAGTGAAAGCGTTTTGAAAAGGAAAAGCTGCACGGGAAACGAAAGGAAAGGAAATAACGAGCTAGGCGACAAGAACGGAAACCATTTGTCAGCGCATTAAAGGAAGCTCACAAACAGATGGACAGGGACAGGGAAAGAGAAAAGCCAGGCAGATGGACACGGACAAAGATTGGGGCAAATGGGGAAAATGGCACGATAACAGATGTGGGCAGATTGGAGGGGAAGGGAAAGGGGGACCACCTAATATTGACATGCGAATTAGCGAGCTCATGAAATTGGAGATGACGCCAACCGGCCTGATGTTTGATTCAACTTGTGCTACTCCTCTCCTCCTCCCTTCTCACTTGTCATTTGGTGTTGTTGTTCTGTTAGCGATGCGCTGGATGGCTTTGGCATTACGGAATGCGGCTCATTGGCCTGCCTGTCGAGTCCTTGCCGCAATGGCGCCGCCTGCATTAAGATTGAATCGAACGAGCTGGACGAGAACGGCGAAAAGGCAGAGAAATGGAAATGCAAATGCCCCACCGGCTATATGGGCCCGACCTGCGAGATATCCGTTTGCGAGGACAATCCATGTCAATATGGCGGCACTTGTGTACAATTTCCGGGCAGCGGTTACCTCTGCCTCTGTCCCCTGGGCAAGCACGGACATTACTGCGAACACAGTGAGTAATTCATTCAGATTGGGTCTGATCCCGCTAATTATTGCTGGCTTTTTTTAATGAACAGATCTGGAGGTGGCACTGCCATCCTTCTCGGGCAGCGTCAATGGACTGTCCTCGTTTGTGGCGTACACGGTGCCCGTTCCCTTGGAATATTCCGTCGAGTTGAGCTTCAAAATATTGCCACAAACCATGTCGCAAATCTCGTTGCTCGCCTTCCTCGGCCAGTCCGGTTATCATGACGAGAAGAGCGATCATCTGGCCGTTAGTTTTATACAGGGCTACATCATGTTAACCTGGAATCTGGGCGCCGGACCACGACGCATTTTCACACAGAAACCCATCGATTTCCGGCTGGATGCGCCCCGTGTGCCCTACGAGATTAAGGTCGGTCGCATTGGTCGCCAGGCCTGGCTCTCGGTCGATGGCAAGTTCAACATTACGGGTCGCTCGCCGGGCAGCGTCAGTCGCATGGATGTCCTGCCCATACTCTATCTCGGCGGCCATGAGATTGCCAACTTCAATACGCTGCCGCACGATTTGCCGCTACACTCGGGCTTCCAGGGCTGCATTTACGATGTGAACCTCAAGGCGGGACAGGTCACAGTGCCGCTGCAGGAGACACGCGGCGTGCGTGGACGTGGCGTGGGACAGTGCGGCACGCGAGAGTGCCACAGACACGCCTGCCAGCACGATGGCGCCTGTCTGCAGCACGGTGCAACCTTCACGTGAGTATAGAAATTCATAGTGTTAATCTAGCAAGCGTACTGAATGTATTTTATGAAACTGCGGATAGAGATTACGCATGGGTTCTGTAAAATGAAAACACATTTTTAACACTCTGGAACTCATTTTTGGTATATTTTTCGAATAAAAATTGAGCTTCATAGTATGTAAATCAGCGGTGGGTACGAAATCTGAGTTCGGAAGCACTTCAACAAAAGCTATAACAACATCAACAACACAAACCCTACTAGAGTCTACCTACTTTACCTACTTAATAAAATTGGGAGCAGCCGCTAGCTCCCGGAGCCCATTCGTGCCCACCGCTGATGTAAACTCACACTGTGAATCGAAATTAATATCAAAATGTAAGAAGCGGCAAAAAATTAATCAAGTTGTCGATACATCATAAATTTTCAAAAAATATTAAAAAAAAATCGGAGGAAAATATCATAAGTTTAAAGTAAATTTTGCCTTGTAAAGTTTCTAGATCGAAATTCAAACCAACTTCAAACTTTCATAGCTTTGCCAAAACTAATATAGATTTTTAAGCAAAGAACACCCTTGTGTTTTTCAAAGATTCAAAATTTAAATATACGAGAAGAATAAAAAAAACGTTTTTTCCAAATTAATCCATAGTTCTCCAGTACTAGAGATGACAAGCGAAATCCATTTCCATATAGAGCATCACTCCGATTTAAAAAATATGAATTCCACATGATCTCATAAAGAATTTCCAATTTTAGTATACGCGAAGAATAAAGAAAACTGAATAACTAACAAAAAAAGACCCTCATAAATCTTATTCAATATTTGAAAACACTACTTAATTTTCATTTTCAATCTTGTAAATAAATCCGTTTCAGCTGCATCTGCCAGGAAGGCTGGTATGGCCCACTCTGTGCACAAGCCTCGAATCCCTGTGACTCCTTCAACAACAAATGCTACGAGGAGGCAACTTGTGTGCCTCTCGTCAATGGCTACGAATGCGACTGTCCGGTGGGACGTACCGGCAAGAATTGTGAGGAAGGTAATTGTCTACAAAAATATACAATAAAAAATAAAACAAATAAAAAACTTGGTAAAATCTTTCTTTAGAAATACGTTCACTCAGCGACGTCTCACTAACTGGACGACGTTCGTATTTGGCGGTTCGTTGGCCATATCTATATGATGCTGGCGATAAACTGGGCTCAAAGCGATCCCAAATGGTTAGCTATCGTAACTTTACCAAGAAACTGATGCCGCCAAAGCCCATTTCGACGCCGAGCACACACTTTGTGATGAAGCTGCTCAACGAGGTGGAGAAACAGCGCAGTTTCTCCCCAGTGCCATTGATGGGCTCCAAGACCTTTGAGGAGCATCATCGTGTGCAATTCTTCTTCATAGAGTTCCAGCTGCGTCCACTCTCCGAGCGTGGACTCCTGCTCTACTTTGGCACACTCAATAACAATCAGGATAAGAAAATAGGATTCGTATCGTTGTCGCTGCAGGGCGGCGTCGTCGAGTTTAGAATTTCGGGGCCCACCAATCATGTGACTGTGGTGCGAAGTGTTCGTATGCTGGCCATTGGCGAGTGGCACAAGATCAAGATGGCGCAGCGAGGACGCTGGCTAACATTGTGGGTGGAGGGCAGCGCCTCCTCGGCCTTGGCCCCATCCGCTGAGGTGCTGGTCGAGCCCGATTCGCTGCTTTACATTGGCGGATTGAAGGATGTCTCCAAGCTGCCGCACAATGCCATCTCCGGCTTTCCAATTCCCTTCCGTGGTTGTGTGCGTGGTCTAGTTGTGAGTGGCACTCGCATTGTGCTCAATGAAACGAATATTGTGGGTAGGTGCAAAGGGGAATTGACTTTAAACCAGCGGTGGGCACGCAGTGGCTCCGAGAGCAGCGGCTGCTCCTAACTTAGGTAGACTCTAATAGGGTTGTTTTTGTAGTGCTCCCGAGTTCAGATTTCGTGCCCACCGCAGCTTTAAACAATATTTTCACTACTAAACTTCTTTTGCTTCGTTGCAGAATCACGCAACATTCGGGATTGCGATGGCACCGCTTGCGGTGGCGACTCCTGCGAATCTGGTGGTCACTGCTGGCTGGATGAGAAGCTACAGCCACATTGCATCTGCCCCGATTATGCCAAAGGCGATCGCTGTGAATATTCCGAGACCTGCAAGCTGATTCCCTGCAAGAACAATGGACGCTGTCTGCGCAGTGGACGCTGCTCCTGCCCCAATGGCTGGGGAGGATTCTACTGTGAGATTGGTAAGTGCAAGCAAGAACTGTTGGCATTTATATTGATATTTTAAAATACAAATTTTATTATTATCCTAAAATTTTTTTGATGGTTGAAATAAAAATTTAAAATTGTTGTTTTAAAAATATTGAAAGCAAAATTTAACCTTTTTTCCCATTAGTAGAAAATCGCTAAACAATATTTTTTAATATTTCAATATTTTTTAAAAATAAAAGTTTAGCTTTTTCTACCACTGGAAAAAAGCTAATCTTTAACTTTAAATATTTTTTAATATTTCAATATTTTTTAAAAATAAAAGTTTAGCTTTTTTCTACCACTGGAAAAAAGTTTAGCTTTTTTCTACCACTGGAAAAAAGCTTAACTTTTACTTTCAATATTTTTTAACATTTCAATATTTTTTAAAAATAAAAGTTTATCTTTTTTCTACCACTGGAAAAAGCTAAACTTTTACTTTCAATATATTTTAATATTTCAATATTTTTTTGAAAATAAAAGTTCAGTTTTTTTTCTCGTACTGGAAAAAAGCTAAACTTTTACTTTCAATATTTTTTAAAAATAAAATTTTTAACTTACATTTATTTATTATGTATATTTTAACCATCAAAAACCATCTGCAATTTTCCTATTCATCTAGATATTATTACAATTTTTGATTTTTTAAAATTTACTACCTTTCTTTGCGATCAGTGAGTGCAATAGTAAATGGTTCGCTGACTTCTATCTAATTTAAAGTTTTTGAATGTGCTACAATAAGTACAAAAACCTTTTTTAATTGCCAACTCGTGTGTCGCGTTGTCATTTCCTCACTCCAACTCAAACGAGGGCAAAGGGGGGCGTTAGAAAGGCGGGAGGGAAGCGACAATTCGTCATCGAATTAGTCAAGCATCAGATGTTTAGTAAGCGTAGCAACAACAACAATAGCAACGCACTAACGGAACAACAACAAAAGACATAAATCATTTCACTTAAAAACGAGTTTTATAAATGTACAAAAAAAATAAAAAAAGTCAAAGTTAAAGTTAAAGCTAAAGTTCAATGTGTCAGTGTGAAGTAAAAGTCTATTGTTTTTTATACAGAAGCTACTGCGAAGATCTTAAAACGTCAGATATATGATATTTTATTGTACAGAAATTGCTTTTATCTCATGTTTTTTTTTGTTTATCGACTAAACAAGTTTTCAATTTCGAACGACAAAAAATAAAACACAACAATATTATTATTATAATTAGAGATCTACAATATGGGAGGGAAGAGAGGAAAGGAAGGGAAGAGTGCAGAGCACAAAGCCATTAACAGCACCATGAATCTTACGGTTCGCTGCGCAGCGGGGTCAGGAAGCTGAATTTGCACAAAAAAAAAAAATAAATAAATAAAACCTCAGCAATATGCACACTAAAATTAGTGTATTAAAATAGGTAAAAGAAAAACAAAAATGGGTACAAAAAATTGGTATTTTCTGAGTCAGAGTTGAACGTGCTGAAATAATAGAACAAAAATCGTAACTTCAAACTATTCAAATTATTTAAAAACAATAGAACTTTGTGTTGCAAAAATAAAACGATTGCAACAGGAAGTTGTAATTTATTGTGGTTGTTACATAAGTCAGTGAAAAGGAGATACGAACTATATCCGTATTGGGTAGAATCTCAAATCAGTCAAAATTAACTATCTCTAATTTAATAAACACAAAAATATCTTTTCTTTGATGCATTTCATTTTAGCATTTATATAATTTATTTTTGATTTCTTTACAACACCCGCTAATATTTAACTGTCATATTTAAATATGCATTAAGTATTTTTAACTATCCACTACGATTAGAGCTTCTTGGCATAGAAGCTTAGCAATAAAAGAGTTTTATGCTGGTTGCTGTTATGTGAGCAGACTTAAAATTAAAATAGTTATACAATTGCCTGATCTAACATAAAATCAGCTGTTGTCTGCCTTTCACTTATTAGCAAAGTGAATTAACATGCCACTAATAACAACAATAAGCCATAAAAAAGTAAAAAGCTGGAGAAAACACGAATCAACAAGTGCAATCAAGTTGGAGTGTTGTCAGTTGGCCAAAATGAAAACAAAATACATACAAAAAAAATCAAAACGAAACGAGACGAGACGAGATGAATATAAGAATCGAAAGAAAGATGCAAAAGATGTAGACAAAAGATTAGAGACAGAAGCTAGAGAAGAAGCGGCAAATGAGATCAGGGACCCAACAAATGGCATAATGAGTTACAGCTGATCATGATGATAATGATGATGATGATCATTTGTGCATGATAATGATGTTGATTGCATTACCAAGACGCCGCTGATGCTGTAATTTAATTATGCACAAACACATATAATATATTGCATATCTTATGCATTAACTCCACTTACCGATCTCTCTCTTCTACTCGACAGCTTTGAGCAAGCCAACGACGCCGAGCTTCCGTGGCAACAGTTACCTGATCTTGCCACCCCCTCGCATACCCATGAAAGACAAACGCCGCGGCCCTTCGCTCTATGTCCGACCCCGTGAAGCCATACAAATCTCACTCAACTTCTCCACCATCGAACCGGATGGTCTGCTTGCTCTGGAGCGAGCATAATCAAATCAAATTCTTGGGTCTGGGTCTGGAGAATGGTCATCTCAAGCTGGCCAGCAATCTGCTGGGCAGCAACAATGATACGGTTCAAGCACCGGCCAGCGGTTTTATTGCCGATGGCGCCTGGCACGGCACAAGTGTTCTCTTGGATCGTACACGACTCGAACTGCAGCTGGATGGCGAGGTAATCTTCACGGAGCGTTTGCCGGAACTCAATCGACGGACAACAACAACAATGCCCACTACATCATTACAGCGACAAAGAGCGGGCAAAGAGCCAACGATTAGCTACGAGGATATTTTCTATCTAGGTAAGTGAGAATTTTCAGGTATGAGATAAGTGAATTCCCTGCTGCAGAATCAGTAGGGAATTCGGCTGGGAATTTGCACCAAAACGAGCTTTAAATATAGTATGACGAATACTATGCAGAAATGAGCAGTAAACATCTCTGATAATGAAAACGCAGCTTACCCAAGCTGCTGTAGAGCTGTGATGCCAATTTGGCCTTTTTTCGGATAGATTTGTCTGGTTTTTAAATGCTTCAGCCGCCAAAAATCGCAAAATTCATTTATTCGGAAATTTGGCATTTTTTAAATTCAATTAAATTGAATCCGAAAATATTCTATGTTGATAATTTTGGAACATTTTAAAAATGGAAGCGATATAAAGCGAAAACATTTTCCCAGTAAAACTTTTAAATTAAAAAATAAATAGGAAAAGAAGTTTGGCCTGTTTTTTGTCTTTTTTTTAGATTTTCAGCTTTTTTTCCCCTGTTTTCCTTGGCAGTTTTGTTTTATTTTTCGGAAATTATTTGGCATCACTGCTGTAGAGATGTAATCCCTACCACTTCCTACAAATAAAATGTAAATGTAGATTTTTGATCACTTCCATATCGAGTCCTACAGAGATGACATGCAGCATCTCTAAAATTAATGCAATATTTCGACATTCGTGCGTTTGCATCATAAATTGTAAATGCAGTTGCAGACTTACCGTCTTGTAATTTTAATTAATACTGCTTGTTGTTTTAATTATTTCATGTGTGTGACTTTCAATTCTCCCACTGCATTCACGAATCGCGCTTCACCGAACTCCGCTTAATTTGTGATTTTGATCGTACGAAACTGCCGGCCCGCCGTATTGACAAGAGTGTGCGCAAGAGAAACAGAAATATCGAAAATCTGTAAGCGAAAGCAAGAGAGCTGCGCACGATACTCACACTACTGTACTGCACATGAGAAGAATTAAAAGTGCAAAAGCGAACGTAAACGGTTTCTGTATCTACGTTATTCAAATCTCTATGTTTACATAAACAAATTATTATGTAGATTGATCATGTCGCCACTTTCTGTGCACAAAAACAAACACGAAAAGTACGAGCAACCCGCCGCGTCTCCGAAAAAAACAAATAAAATACTAATCCAGACTTCATTAGAGATGCGCAACGAATGAAAACATTGCTTTTTATCGTATATCGATTGCTCAAATGATCTGCTAACAGAGTGTTAGCTAACATAGCGCTGTTAAGTAACAAACAAGCTTTTTTATGTATTTATCTATCTGGCAACGCTTTCTGTACACATTTTAACTGAAATTTGAAATGTTTATTTTTGCAGGTGGCTTTCCCAACCAGGAATCGGTGAGCAAGCGGACGCAAGGACGCTTCTTTGAGCCATTTAAGGGCTGCTTGCAGGACATACAATTCGGCGCAGAGCCGACAGCCGTTATCAGTGATTTCTCGGCGTACCAGGGCGAAAATATTGGCTCTTGTGATTTGCACGGTGATGAGCCGATTGTTGTATAAATTGACGAACGAATCAAACATTATTTAGACAAAAAGATTGTATAACCTATTCTAGAATTATTCGTATATTTATGAGAAATGCAATTACATAATTGTGGACGAAATTTCGAGTCAAACTGAAAACAAAACATAAAGAAACAGAAAAATTAGTACTTAAGCTAAATATTAAGGGAGTTTATATATTGCAAAAAAAAACCCCATCCAAAAAAGAAAAATGAAATTGAAAGTATACAGATGGAGACAAGCTATATGAAGCAAACGAAACGGAAAGTAATTTTGTAAATTTTATAGAAATAACTGACGAAAAAAATGAGAAAAAACAAAACGTTTAGATTAAAAGAATAATAAAATTGAAACCATTGAGCAGAAATTATTATATATTAAAAGATAATGTGGTTTATCAATAAATCGAACAAGAACTTGAACAAAATTATAGTTTAGGATCTAAATCTAGCAAAATACCAGATACTTCTCTTACGTAAGTGATATTTAATGTGGAATAATGATAAACATAAAATGCATATGACAAAGAAGAAGAAATACCTTTTAATAAATATTGTTTTGTTTATCCATTTTTGTTATACATATGTACAACAAGTGTTATACAAATCTATATCTACTTATATTCTATGTGTTCTGTACCAAATCTAAAACTGCCCTTATAACAATTTCTGCCATTTTCATTTGTTCAATTTTAGACTAAACTCAAATTTAATTAGTTTATAAATATATTTATGTCCCTGTTACTTTTCAATATGTTATAATACTCAAATTGAAGCCGTTTAGTTGCCTTGTAGTAAGTTAGTGTAATACTCTCGCTATGATTTATTGATATTTTTTTCTAAAAAAAAAAAAAAACTACTCAAAATCTTTGACTCTTCATACAAAAATTATGAAAATTATACAATACAACAAATATTATTCTTATAAAATGAAACAAGTAGTAAAGAAAATAAAAATAAAATAAAATGATAAAAACAAAAATATATATATACATATATACAATACTTTATTATACAATTAAAATGCAAGAGTAAAGTAAATGAAAATGAAAATGAAAAGAAATGTAACCGAAAACTACATTAACTATGTAATATTTATTTTGCGTTATTATTTCACAATAAAAAACAACTAGAATGAGTTAATAAGAACTAAAGGTTTTTTGTACATATTTATTTGACATTTTTTAAAGGTAAGTAAAAACTATTGATTGATTTTTTTCAGGGACCGTAATCATTATGACTCATATTATAAAAATTACATAGACATGATTATTTAAGTACTTTTAAGGATTTTCTTCAATGATTATGATTAATTTTAAGCGAAAAAATAAAACTCACAAGTAATCATTATTTGTGATGCGAAAAAAATAAAAATTACAAATAATTATTTTTTGTGAGTTTTATTTTTTCGCTCTAATTTAATCATTATAATTATTTTTTCTTTTAAATTTCAATAATCATTATTTGCAGTCCCTGAGATTTTTAATTATTCGGTTTAGTCTTATTACATCGAGTTCGCAGACAACAGCAGCATACGAAATGCATCTCATCCGTGTTTTGATCCTTCTCGATATGCTTCTCTTTATCCTGGTCGGATATTGCAGCTTTTTCTCTTTTTTCTCGTTCAATTTTTTGATTATTTAGTGCCATGGCTGAAAATATTTGTGAATTTAATAATTGATATATCATTTGTAATTGATAATCCAACCCACCGAGTGCCTTGAAAACATTTTTCACATTCAGTCCCAACCATGAAGATGTTTCCATATAAATCAGATCGTTATCCTTGGCATATTCCTGAGCTTCAGCTTCTGATACCTCTCGATTTGTTTCCATATCCGCTTTATTGGCAGCCAAAGCAATCACCATATCAGGAGAGACCTTTAGAAATTCAACAAATATCGAAAGAATTAAATAAAACTAGTCATAGCTGGTTAGTTTTACAATTACTCACCTTCTCTCTGAGCTCTATAACCCAATCTTGAGCCTCTTCGAAGCTCTCCCGATTCTGTATATCGTAAACAATCACAGCCCCTTGACAAACACCGTAATACGTTCGCAACAGCTGCTTAAAACTAAATAAATAGATCATCATAAACCCCTGTTATTTGTGGATGGATTAAATACAAAATACGCACCGTTCTTGGCCAGAACAATCGCAGATATTTAACTTGATATATGCGTTGGATAAACTGATTGTTTTCACTTTATATTCGGCTCCCACGGTGGCAGTTGGAACCGATAATCTTGACGCCTTTTCGTCCATGAGTCTCATGATTAACGATGATTTACCCACATCTGTATTTCCGAGCATGATGATATCGAATTTACTCCTCGATCTTATTGTTGTTAAACGCCTCATGTTTGTTTATTTATTTCACGATCCGTACTCTTTGAACATATGTGGACAACTAATCTTACAATAAAGTAGCGAAGAGCATTATATGAAGTTATACATATAATAATAATGGAGCGCGATTCGATTTGTCATCGAGGTATAAATAGTTTTCTGGAAAACGATTGTGATTATGTTCTTAAATTAAATTATTACACTTACGGCATAAGTATTCTCAAACCAAATAAATTTGAAGTTTTTAATTGTAATATTTAAAATAGAACCCTCATTATTTATGCATGTAAAAACTTTCGAAATTCTGATGAAACGAATATTAGTTAACGATTGCTAAAAAAATGTTAATATATCGTAATCATGATTTCTTGAATGATCTTTTAGGTGTAAAACTAACATTGTGAAAAAACTGATAGGAATATAATACGTATATAACTGAAGTTTTTTATATTTTTTAGGAATATATTTC
The DNA here is from genome assembly GCA_037043495.1 of Drosophila recens. Lineage (NCBI taxonomy): Eukaryota > Metazoa > Arthropoda > Insecta > Diptera > Drosophilidae > Drosophila > Drosophila recens. The sequence goes on from JBAMBJ010004231.1 coordinate 22,230, forward strand.
CGATGGTAGAATATTGATGACTCGAATTAAAATAAAAACAGTAATAGAAAGAATGAAAAATAAATAAAAGCCTAGTTACTCGTAATCAGAATATTCTATAATATTTTTATTTTCATTATTTCACTTTAAAACTCTATAAAATAATTCAACTCAAGGTTGTAAAAGAAAAGCTAGACTCTATTATCATATAATAGAACTTTACCTTAATACTCAGTACTTATTAGAGATTTACAGAAATAGAAACTGAAAAATTGAACTTATTTTATTTCTTAAAATTTATAATAGCCTTATACTATAGTCAAATTGTGATCTTTATTGAACTATGCATCCGGAGCTGTCATCTGGTTTTGAATTGAAATTAGAATTCTGACTCTGTTTCGTTTTCAGTTCTTCGCCTAGAATCACACTAAGTTTATTCTGTAGAATAATTATTCATATGATCGACTCACCGATTGCTGCAAATAAAGCGCTAATATTTTGGCCCGTTTTGACCGAAGTTTCCATAAATATGAAACCATTTTGTAGAGCATAGTTTTGAACTTCTTCGGAATCGATGCAGCCATAATCCCACAGATCCACCTTGTTGCCAGCTAAGGCTATGACCAAATCATCGGGTAACTACAAAAGATAATTCAACACTAAGCTAGCGACTAGTTTAGGGGAATCTATAACCTTTTGGCGCAACTCCTCGATCCATTGCTTGGCGATGTGCCAACTCTCTGGATTCTGAACATCATAGACAATGAGTGCAGCCTGAGCCCCTTTATAGTACATGTGTGCCAATTCATGCCAACTGTTTGAATAACTCACAATTGATCAATATTCAATCGATTGATTGTCATGGACAAACACTCACCGCTCCTGACCAGCCACTTCCCAAGTATCGAACTTGACTGACTTCTCCAGATATATGCTCGTGAATGAGGCAACCAGCGTAGTTTCTCTATAGCTCAGATCTTTGCCCATTGTGTAGTGGGCAACCAGCGATGATTTGCCCACTGTTGCAGCCCCCAATATAACCAATTTGTATCGAATCATCTGCCAGGGCTTCTCTCCCATATCGATTAAATGATGAAGAGTTCAGTTCTCAGCAACACAACTCCAACTAAACACAACAACTTCGCATTTTACTGGAGCAGGCAAAGGGCATTTCCAATATTCTTTGTTCTCAACTTAGTACAAGGCACTAAATATAACAGAAATGAGATTAATGGATGACAAATCCTAAATCAGTTGTTATTCCTCTCAAGCTTGGAGAAAATAAATCTTTAATTACAATCGAATAATGTTTAAAACACACCTGATAAATTTCGACTAGAAATACCAATCAATTAGATTATTTTTGGAAATAATCGTAGTGACTAAACAATTCAGTGTTAAAAAATTTGTGATTATATAATGATTACGATTACAAAACATCAAAAATAATCTAAGATTACAACTATTAAAAAAAAATCATAAAAATTCAAAAATAATCCTACTGATTATTTCGGACTGTTTATGATTTTTTCTGATTATTTTGGCTACTTTGATTGTGAAAATTTAAAATAACTTAATTTTTTCTAAATAGTCATAAATAATCAGAAATAATGAAAAATAGTCAGAAGTAATCAAAAATAATCAGATGAACTCAAAAATAATCCGAGTACTCAAAAAGATTATTTTGTTTATTTTTTCTGATTATCTTTAATAATTGTAAGTATTTTAGATTATTTTTGATTTTTTGTAATCGTGATCATTAAATAATTGTAATTTAATCATTAGTTCGACTTTCTAACAAAATTAATCTAATTACTAATGATTATGATTACTAATCATTATTCAACAGGTATAGTTTGAAAAGTCTTATGAATTAATTCACAAATCATCAAATTTTCGATCTGGAAATAATAAATCATCATAGAATGTTGATTTCGATTTTTATATATGTATATATATACGATTTTTATTATAAATGTTAAATTTAAATACATACATACAACATAAAAATTATAAATTGGAAAAATACACACACAGCTGTAAGGTGTCGAATTTTGTTTACCCCATTTCATATGCTGTTTTCTTTGTTGTTTTGTTTTTTTCTGTATTTTATTGTTTTTTGTTTTTTTTTGTTTTTGTTGCTTTGCTTGGTTGATCGCTGGTTGATATTACATACATATAAATTGGATTAAAAATCAAATTACATTTGTGAATCGATTCAAACCAAAGTTGTGTATGAATAAGATTTACGTTTATTTGCTTAGACTTCATCTTCATTTGTTTTTGTTTTTCATATTGTTTAATGTGTTTTTATTACGATAATTTTAGAGTAGCATTAAATCTTCGATTGTTGCTAGAATGTGAATTTAAAAATAAAAAAAAGCTAAACATAAATTGAACCAAATATTCATATCAAATGAATAAAATTTTATTCATTATCTTAGTTTTTTGTTTAGGATTTGTTTTTTTTTGTTTTTGTGTTTTCATTTCATTTTATTTCATATGTGTATATATATATAATTTATATAAATTGCAACTATCACACGTGTCCATCGCAACTTGACGGCCGGATAGACACACACATTGCCACAGATCGAGGACGAGCGAATCTTCAGCTGCGGATCTGATCTGATCTGAACTCAACTAAACTGAACTGATCTTCGAATTTATTTTTATTTTTTTTTTAATTTTTTATATTTGTTTTTATTTATTTTTCTCTTCTTTTGGAACGCTGCTGAGAACAACTGCAACTGGAATTCTTTCTGGTTTCTTCATCTCCCGTTTACATGCGATCTTAGCGTGTTTTTCATTCTTTTTTTGTTTATACAATTCAATTTTAAACATTTCTACGACACGACGTGAACTTTCGCTTTCATATTGTGTTTATTATTATTGTTTATTTATTATTTAGAAGTTTTGCATCGGATTGAGATGAAATTGGAGGAGGGAGCTCTCTAAATGGCGGTTATGAACTATGGGAACCAGAGTTGGAAATACGTTAGTAGCATTCTTTTCTGTATTGATAACTTTTTAAACGCTCGATTTAAACGGGGCTATGATTTTTAGTTTTCTCTTGATTTAAACTAACTTTTTGCATTTACGTTTTCTTTGTTGGTTTTCTTAATTTGTTTTGTTGTTTATCATTTAATTTAATTTATAATTAATAATTATGTTTATCTTCTGGTTTTCCAATCAATCATCAATCATGAAAATTAAATTGCTTGCCCCTGTTTTTAGAGCCGGCTTTTGTTTTAAATTTTAAATAATGTTTTTTTTATTTATAATTATCAGCATAAACTTTTCAAATCTCTCGTTGGAAATTTCATTTTCTGCAATGACAAAAGCAACCGATTTTTAAATATATGTATATATATATAATTCTCTATGATCCAATCAATGCAATTTTGATAGGGGGCGCACACACACCTACAAAGGGACATCACTTGCAACAGTTGTTCGTCGTTTGAGTCGGCTCGTTTCCATTTGGTTTTATAACAGATCCCTGATTGTTGTCGTTCTTGGGTAGTTTCTTGGCTGCAATTGCAATTGCAAGGAACAACAATTAATTAATGCATATTCAATTTGTATGATATCTACACCACTCACCAATTGCCAAGAAGATATCATTGACATTCATGCCCGTCTTCGCCGACGTTTCCATGAACAATAAACCATTCTCCTCTGCATATTGCTTCGCCTCGTCAAACTCCACGACGCGAATGTTCGACAAGTCCGCCTTATTGCCAGCCAACGCAATGACAATGTTCGGTGAGGCCTGCAAAATAAGAGTACATTTTTATTATATTAAACATAACAAACATTAAAACAGGGATATAAATATCCGAGACCGAAATCCGTAACCTTTAACCGGTAAAACCCGATTGAAATTAAAAACCGCAACTGAAACCGCAACCGATAAATAAAAATGTTTCATTTGACCGAAATCTTACAACCAAACTCTGTAAACCTTAATAGCCGTTTCGTAACCGTTTCATTTATACGGGTTAATTTCGATTTTTCATATATCCAAAAATAAATTTTTATAATAAAAATTGAAAAAAAGTTTTATATTTATTTGTTATTTTAAAAATTTTAAATAAGAGTTATTGTATAACTTTTAAATACAATTTTAAATGCATGTTTTTTTTATGATTTTTATGAAAACAATTTAAAAATAATTTAAAGCAAAAAATTTTGAACTGTTTCTATTTTTTCCGACTCATGAGTCTTGTTTGCGATCTCTTTTATTCTTTTTTTTATTTTTGTATTTAATTTTTGATTTTATTTATTTTTTTTTTTATATATGGGTATTTCTAGGATCGAAAACGCGACATTTTTAAGGCTTTAAATGAAACAAAAAAATGTCAAAAGTTGACATTTTCAAAACCTGTTTTCTACACGTTTTTAATGCATTTTATCAACACTATTTTTCTTATAAAAGACAAGCCTTGGGAGCGTTTTCGAATTATTTATAAAAAAAAACAATGCATCGCGAACGCGAGGAAAAATCTAAGTCATATTTGACTTCATCTTGACACATGCGAAAGTCTGCGAAATGTGGCGAGTAATTTGGAAGAAATTACTCTTAAACCATAATAAAATAATGTTGTTTTCCATTTTAGAAATAATTTTGGTATGTAACTATCATTTTATTTATTTTACAAGTTTTATTAGTAATTTGCAGAGCTCGCAAATAACAGTTGACCGTTTTTCTCTTCTACTCACGAAAATAACCGAAAAAAACATGCACGCTTGCTCTCTCTCTGAGAAGAAAAATTCTATTCTGTTACTATTTGTTTTCGGTTGAGTAGGCTGAGTTAAACTATTCTAGTAAATCTCTTTCAATAACAATTTGTAGAGAGTGAACCGATTGAGCGCTCACTTATTGACAGTCAGCAAAGGAGAAAAAAAATGAATTACTCAGCGAAAACGGTTGTTTTGTTTTACTTTCTTCACTTTGCCTTGTTTACAATGTGGCCCTCTCGTTTCCATAAAACTCCTGAAAAATATTTGACCTGCAAATTATTTTAATAATTTGTTGTAAATACATAATTTCTCAATACTTCATTTATCTGTACATATATATTTATTTATTTATTCTACATTTAACTCAACAACGGCCCATATTTCCTTTATTACCGAACGCACTTAAATCAGAAAGACAAGTGACAAGACGACAAACGCTCAGACGCATACAAACGCAAACGAGATTTATTTTCTTCGCTCACATCAAAACGGTCAGGGAATAACCAGTGCAAAAGGGGAACAAATAAAAAGATTGTTTGCTGAGCGAAGATCGATTCGTTCAAAATACTATGTGAACGGTTCATCTCCGACTCTTTGCTCAAAAAGTCAGTAAATGAGAGTTATTTTTGAACAGTTTGAAAGGGTCAACTGTTATTTGCAAGCTCTGGTAATTTGTAACGTGACATCACGAACGTGACAAGAATTCTAAGAATTTTATTCGATATAAACAGCAAAAAACATAGAAAAAGTTGTTTTAATCCAATGTAGAATCCATAGGTTCATCCTATTGAATTTATTTTAGCGAATATTGTTTAAATAAATAACTTGAACACATTACTGGAAGAAAATTTCACAAGATGTGAGTTTTTGATCAATTTTACGTTTTTTGGCGAGGTGAATCTTGACTGGAAATGCCCATATAAATAAATCTTTATTTTAATGTTATCCTCATTTCTACTACACTGATAAGCAGTTTAAATATCTCAATATTGCACAAGGCCTTGGCTATTTTAAAAGGCAATTAATGAATGAAGTTTTATTCGCAGAAAACCTTCAATTGGCAATGATTTCGCGTGCATGCAATGAGGCGTAAACAATGCCGGATATGATAAATAAGTTCAATGCACGAGGCAATAAACAATGCGTATATAAAAACCATTCTTGTTGAAGTGCTTTTGATTGATTCATTACTCACTTGTTTATGCAGTTCCTTGACCCAGGTTTTTGCACGCTGAAAACTGTCCTGATTCTGTATGTCATAGACAACGATGGCGGCCTGCGCACCTCTATAATACATAGGAGCTAAGCTGTGATACCTGTGAGGAATAGAGTACAGATTGGTTTGTAATAAACATAGTTAACAACTCGAAACTTACCGCTCTTGACCGGCTGTATCCCAGATCTCAAACTTGACCACCGTATCCTCTATGCAAATGGTTTGTGTCAGAAAGGCAGCACCTATCGTGCTCTCCTGGTACTCGTGGAACTGGCCCTTGACAAAGCGCAGCACCAGCGATGATTTGCCCACAGCCGATTCACCAAGTAGCACCAATTTGAATTGGCAACTTTTATTCTGCGATGTTCCATTGGGTCGTTGTGCGGCTCCAGAGCCGGAGCCCCCGCTGCGTGGTGTTGTTGCCATTTTTGTATGTTTGTTGTTGTTGTTTTTGCTGTTGTTGCGGTTGCTCTAATTGCGCTTAAAACTTACAATGTTGGAATTTATATAGAGTTTACGGACGGTCAACAAACTTCTCTCCCTCGTTCTTGCTTTCTCTCTCTCTCTACGTGTGATCTATAAAAACAGAGAATGTGAGAATTCAGAGAATGCTGATAAAATTTCAAAAAAAATAATAATAAAGCTGTGCGCGTCATTGGCCGCCTGGCGCCTTTATTTGCATCGCCCGCTAATCGAAATTAATTATTCATGTCGCACACTCGCATTACTCTCCATCCAGCACATACTATAAGTGTGTTTATTGAATTATCGTTGTGGTTTCTGGGCGCATGTGAGAGAGCTGCAAACTCATGCCCAGAGAGTGTGCAGATTAAAACTGTGACAAAAACGCCCCACGACAAATCCAAAAAAAGTTCCGGAAACCTTCAAACAAATTCGTAGAATAGAAATAATCATGGGTGTTTACCAAATCTTTAGATTTTGGGGAAAATTGCTAGTTAAAAACAACTACAAGAAATGCCGGTGTTTCCGAAATATTCAAATTTGATCAAATCTATCAAGAAATTATTGAACTTTAGAAAGCAAGCAAAATTGGTTTCAGAAACATTAGCTTTTGAGATATGTGTGAGCATGCCAGAAATTTCCAATATCATGTTACAACAAAAATCATGTAAAAAACAAGTTTTACGAGCTGTTTTCAATATATCGAATACAATTTTATGAACAAATTCTTGGAACAAACTAGGTGGAAATCTTGTCACGTTCGTTATGTCGCGTTAAAAATTATCTACAGTGGCTCACAGCTCATTTCAACCAGCACAAAAAGCAACTTTGATCAAAAGCTTCAATAACAACTAAATAAAATACAAACCAAATCAAAAGTATTTACAGAAAACTAAACTTATATCAACTTATAATTTGAAAATATTGAAAATTAATTGAAAATTTTTGAATTTTTTGTAAAATTCAACTTTTCAACTTTTATCCTCGATTTAAAAAAAAAAAGTTTTGATGAACAAAGTTTATAAACAATTTTAATAGTAACTGCAAAAAGAAATTTTCAAAAATCTCTTCGCTAGTATTTTTTATGATTTTTTTGTATGGGATGATCTCAGAAAAATTTTGTATGAAAAGGAGGAAAAAGTGGCTAAAATACAGTCGAGCTTCCCAAACTCGAAGTCTCTCTAACTCGAACAAAATCGAGTGGCAATACTAGGCAAATTTCATACAATTCTACTTCCCTAACTCGAAGTCTCCCTAAATCGAACTTTTTTCGTGGATAATGGGTATTCGAGTTATGGAAGTTCGACTGTAGTCATTTTAAGCAATTTTCAAAAAATTGATGAAATTTATTTTTATATTTTATCTAGTTGTAATTGAAGCTTTTGATTAAAGTGGCTTTTTGTGCAGGCTGAAATAAGCTGTGAGCCACTGTATAAGCTCTTGTCATGTCACAAATAGAACTCATAACGAATAGAGCTTTTTATTTAAAAATTGTGTTGTTCTTGTACAATTACAAATTAAAAAAAAAATAAACAAAAATAAAAAAAATCCGGTTTTTTTTTCACTTTTTTCTAACCCACTAACAAGGTCAGGGCAAGGCCGAAGTCTTATCGCCAAAAACACACAAATACATTTTTAAATACAAATCATAAACATGTTTATATTACAGTTCTGCTCAGCTAAAATCTAGTGTATGCTAATTGGGAAGCAAAGTTCAATGTCAAGAATGTGTCGAGGAGAAATGATTGCGTGTCAGCGTCAAACATTTACACAAACTCACACACACACACACACACACACACACACACACACACACACAGACACATACTTAAACATAGTTAATTGCAAATTGCGCTAATCACAAGAGCAATAACAACAAGCAAAGGAAAACAACTAAAAATACTTCAAACACGCGCAACAACAACGTTGAAGCCTTAAAAATGTTTAGGCGCAATTATTGTACTCACTGTCTGTGTGTGTGTGTGAGTGTGTGTGTGTGTGTTCTGTAAGCAAACACTAAAAGGGTTTTATGGTTTACTCATCTGTCTCATTTTTTCTTTTATTAAAAACACTCTGTAAACAAAACACACACACACACACCGACGCAAGCTGTTATCGATAACATGTTTTATCTTATCTGCATGGCGAGTGGTTTACTCACAGTTATAACGCCAACAACAGAAGAAAGAATAAAAGTCAGATAAATTATAAGACAATGAGATCATAAATGAACATTTTTTTCACACAGAATTTCTAGAAATACATATTTACTTGTCAAACATTTTCACATTTACATTTTCAGTACGTTAACATTCAGAACCTTTCTCTCTCTGCGCGAGATAAACTTTGGTGAGCATAAATATTTCATATTGTTAGTCATTTGGGGATTAAGAGGGGAGCACCAACAACAGAGATAACGAGAACGACTTTAAGAGGGAGCCTTAACAAAACTTTTATCAATTCGTGTTCATGTGAATCACAATTGTATTCAATCGATTCGTTACTGAAATCCATAACTCACTGTAAAATGCAAATATTGGCATGTGTGTGTGTGTGTGTCTGTTAACTCCCACATTTCTGTACATACTGCGTCTCCACAATTAATTAACAGCCCGATGCTAAACTGTACAGAGAAATCTGTTGTGCGAGCGACAATGTGGGAGTGGAAGTGGGAAAGAGAGAGCAAAAGCAGGGATCTCGGCACTTAAGTGAGAGCGTGCTTAAAGCGGAAATAGATATAGGGGCGGATGCGGTGCGGGCAAATGGCGCGACAAGACAGCGCGATAAAAATCAATGCAAAATGAATGACACAGTTGTAAGAAGGAGAGCGGCAGGAAGAAGTAGGCAGCATACAGAGAAAGTGGAATGCACCGCATATTGTACATGTTATTGTTGCTGTGTGTCTACTATTATTGAATTCAGCTACAACATCACAATAAATATGCAGGCGACAAAAACAACAAACCGTTGGAAACAACATTTTACGTTTTCTATTGTTTGCCATTCCAGACTCGTTTTCGGTTTTGGCGCTTTGGAGCAAAGTGCAAAACTCTCTCTCTCACACACACACACACACACACAAGTCGCTAAGCTCGACTTACACACACGTGCACGAAAATTATCTGAGCTGGAGAGTGTCACTCGTTTCGCTCTCTTTGCTCTCAGTTCAAAGTTAAAATATTTTCACTTCAATTGTTTTTTCTCTCTTTGTCACGACGTCGCTGCAATTTAACAGCAATTTTTTATTGTACACTTTATTCAAGTCGTTTTTTGTCTCACGAAGCTGCAAATGTTGAACTTAATCAAAAGATCACATGATTTGGAAAGTCAAATAATAAAAAAAATCAACAATATTGATAATTGGTTTAGCAAACAGCAAAAGCCAGAACACACACAGCTGCGACAAATTGAGTCAAAGATTTTATTCATTCAATGTTCAAGCTTCGATCGTACCAAACCTAAATTAAAGAAAATAACAAACACTTTGGACAACCGGAAAACGAAAGCGGCGGCGACCCGTTCAAAGAAAATTCAATAAAAATGTAAAACAACGGTACATCGGCCTGTCAGGAAATTACCGTAGCCAACACTTGAACAGCTGACGATGCGTCATTCACACAGAAAACTGAACGGCTGGCACACACATACACACACACAAATGCATTCAATGGGCACAAAGAGAACAAGTGGCAAAGTGTAGGGAAAGATAGGGAGAGAGAGAGCGCGTAACATTACGCACATCTTAACACAAGAAAGGCAATGAAAATGATACCGATATATTTTGTGGATCGTATTAAATTTAACAGCTTTGAAATGTAAATAATTATGACTAGTACTATGAAAATAAAATTCAACAAGTGCGTAATTGTTACTGAAAAAGATCAGAATGCAAGAAATCGAGTTCAGCTTTCGTTTTTGTTTCTAACACGTCGACATCTTTTGGCGGATTTCAGCAGAGTCAGCGTTAATAAACGGATGCATAAACAAAGAAAAATAAAATATGCGACATTGTTTACATTTGTCAGAGACTTTTAGCTTTTTTTTCTCTTCTTATACTTGAGAGACGTTGGAAATATCAGACGAAGGCGTCAAGCAGCGGGGGCGTCATGGCTGGCGTGACGATAAGCGACGATTGTAGATAAATTCGAAGCACACACACACACACACACACACATGCAGGGAGATATTCAGAAGCTTCACATTTTAAGACGCAAAAAACAGCAAAGAACAAAGAATCAGGCTGAAAATTTGCAAGAGCTACGCTGATTACTAGACTGAGCCTCTCGCTGTTGAACACCTGTGATTCTATTATTCAGTTATATGGCCCTTTTGGTTATCATGTGAAAACACAGCGCACATTTATTGCGCGATTTGTTGCCACTGTGCACTGCAGTTGAACACTAACACTAATGGGGCAGCTAGTGCTATCCCACTCGGGCACACGCTTACGTATGCAACGCACCCAAATTCAGGGACAGCTATCGCGCTCGCTCACTCACTCTCGCTTAGCAGCAGCAGCAGTGTAAATGTGTTTGTGTGTTTTGTGGGGCGAATTGATTGCGCTCGCGCTCTCTTTCTCTCTCTCACTGCTCACAGCGCCTGCTATCGATGACGATTGTAATGGTGGACATGAAAAAATTTTACACAACTTTCTTAATTAATGGAAAAAACAACGCGCCCTTCTGCCAAACACTTGTCTGCCATAACTTATCGTTACGCACTTTGATTGTAGCTCCAATTATTTGCACACTTTTTCGCTGTCAGCACTTTCTTTGTTTGTGTTTTTCTGTGATTTACGATTTCTTATTTGCGATTGCGAACGCAGCACAGCCACGGATACTTTGGAAACAAACGCACGCAGACAGAGATAGACAGCGACTGACTCTGCCTCACGACTGCTAACTGAGAAGCAGTTTTCAGTTCTTGTTTTTGTCGATGTTGAGGCGTTGCATGAAATGTCAAAAGTGACTTGCACTTTTTATAATTGCCGTTTGGGTTTTGTGTGCAGTTTACGATTTTTATTGCATTTACCACTTTGTTTTCCTGCAAATCCTCGATTTGTACTCGATTAGCAGTGCATCCGAATACTTCTCGTTTAGTAGCTACACTTCTTCACTTTTCTACACGTCTTCTCGCTCGCTCGCATTGCTTTTGCCTGAGGAAGTTGCCTGACGGTAAAAAAAAGATCATGTGGCAACTTTGGCTAAGCTTGGCAAAATAATTGGTGGAAGCCAAAGTTCCTATCGATAGTTCAACTTACAATTTTTAACAGAGGATTGTTTTATTTTTCTCGAATTTTTAAGATTATTTGTAAGAATTTTTTGCTAAATTTCAAAACGCGAATAGTGTAGTGCACCAAACCAATTTTTAAATAAACTTCATTATATTATAAAATTTATAATTTTCTTGGTTTTTTTAATTTGTGAGTACAAATTTTTAATTAATTTTTCGAAAACAATTAATTTCATTAGAGCAATGACATGGGACCAATTTCCTATCGATTACAATTATTAACATAGTGAAGAAACATCGAGTGAAACATCGATGTCATCAATGCTTGCAAAAAATCTGATGTTTTAAAAAATAAGTAAAGAAAAATATTGATGCTGATGCACCGGCATATCTGATTACTTCTCTGAGCAGATTTTACAATACTTACGTAAAAAAAAATCTTCTATATTTAGGAAGGAACGAACGAACTATGTCATTCATCTAGTTCATTGGTTCATTTCAGTCACTCACTGTTGTTTTAATTTTGTTTTCATGATAAAATTCATTTATTTTTATTAAACTTCAAATTAACTTATTGTCTTGCTTGCTATGTGAAATTACCATCGAAAGTTGGCTAGAAATGTTAAAAAGGTTGTCCGGGAGGCTGCCACAAGTTTTGAAATTTGTGGTGCCCCCTTTTGTCTGCATCGCAAAATATCAATTCGCTACCCAATATTGATAAAATGGCAACACTGGCCAACAGATAAAATAAATGAACGATAAACTGAACTTGTAATCAGGAATCTCTAGTTCGTTTAGTGATGTAAAAAAACATCGATGCATCGAGCATCGATGTTTTTTCAGCGACATTTCTCGATGTTTTCCGATGTTTTTGTTGATGCCGATTTATCGATGTTGCATGGCGATGCATCGATGTTTTGCAAAACATCGGCTGCCGCACTTTCAACACGCCATTTTCGCCGCTCTGACAATGAGTTTATAGTAATTTGGGCAGTGTTTGCAATGTCTAAGTGAGTAAATTTATTTAAATTACTCAGAGATACTATAGCTACAAGAAGGCTTACATATGTCTTTTCAAAGCTCTCATCAAAAAGACCTCTTGTAGTTTGTGTTTATGCTTTTAAGATAAAAACTGTTTAAAACTTTAAAACTGCTATGAAAGCGTTTTTAAGAGAAAATGCGCTTCATTAATCTAAGAAATGCTAGTTTTTTTCTAAAAATGGTATGGTTTTCAAACATTAGAAATACATCGATGCATCGATGTTTCGACCCGATGTATCAACTAACATCGATGTTAAATTTTGAAAACATCGATGAGCATCGACATCGATGTTTCCACTCAAATTTACATCACTAGAATCAGCAGATAAACTGAACTTGCAATCAGGAATCTAGTTCGTTAGCTCACTTTGGTGAATTGTACAATCGAACTAAGTCCGAACGATACGATACAACTCTAGTAATAACATTGCGAGACGAGAGAAGTGAAAACGTCAATCAAAAACTATAGAAACACAGGCTTTGATTGAATAATTATTGTTGAAAAGCGAGTGTTCGGTTAAACAATCAATTGAGCGTCATATCAGTGATTATTCAACTGTGCAAAAACAGCGTCCTGTTGCGAATCGCCAACACATACACATATACACGAATTCGCACTCACACATCGGCAACGACATTTGTGATCTGTGCTGCGCCTCCTTTGCTGTCGTACACACACGCACACACACACACAGATACCTTGTGGTCTCCCCGTTTCGCTGCCGTCGTCGCAGTTTTCACAGCTGCAACGCATATTCCAAAAAGGAGTTTGAAAACTTGCACTCAGTGTCCCGGGAAAAGGAAATAAAAGCGCCCATTGCTCAATATATGTATTAAAGGTGCGCAAAATATTGATTTTGTTGAAATTGTTGTAAAACCCTTTACGTTGTTGATTAATTTCATTTGCCACAAGCTGTTGCATATTGCATGTACACACATGTACGCATTTATTGTAAAATTGTATTTTCATCGAGTATATATTCTATATTAATCCTGGAGCATTTTGCACGTGGCGGAAAGTGTCTATGACTATGTAGGTGTGCCCTTCCAATACGTATTTATGTATATGCCCTGGAATTATGGAAGTGTAGTGAAATGTTGGAAGTTTGCTTGGAATGATTGATCAGGCTATGTATTCCATTGAAAGGGTGTATCCTTTTCTGTTTAACTGTCGATCTGATTGAAAAGTATATATTTTGTACGCAAATAATTTTAAGTTCAAAAAGTTGATTGATTTTTAATTTAATTTCATCACGAGCTTTGGATTCTTTATGTAAAATAGATTAAACTTCCAGTGGAAATCAAAGCTGATTGTGATCTAATTCCAATTGTGTGGAGCTTTTCAATTGCTTCCAGCTCTACTCTCTTTATACGATACATAGCTTATATTCCTGCATTAAAAGCTTAAATCTTTCGGTCTGATTGAAAAATATAGATTTTATGCATAAGTAATTTTAAATTAAAGAAAGTGTGTTGATTTTTAATTTAATTTCATCACGAGCTTTGGATTCTTTATGTAAAATAGAGTAAAATTCCAGTGAAAATCCCAGCTGATTGTGATCTGATTCCAATAGTGTGGAGCTTTTCAATGACTTCCAGCTCTACTCTCTTATACGATGAATAGCTAATATTCCTGCATTAAAAGCTTAAATCTCTCGGTTTGATCGAAAACTATATATATTTCATAAACAAATAATTTTAAGCTCAAGAAGTTGATTTTTAATTTAATTTCATCACGAACTTTGGATTCTACATGTACAAAAAAGTAAAATTCCAGTGAAAATCCAAGCTGATTGTGATCTGATTCCAATTGTGTGGAGCTTTTCAATTTCTTCCAGCTCCTCTCTTATAGCTAATATTCCTTCATTAAAAGCTCTCTCCCCACTTTTCCCATCCTCTCTTGTAGATGGCACACAAGCAGCAGCTTTTGACTGGAAGGCTGAAGAACTGAGCTGCAAATTGAGTGTGCCTCTTGGGGCGGCCATGATGAGCATGTTCCGTCCGATAAAGAAGATTTTCACGTACATCCAGAAAAATGCCAGCAACGGGACAATGTTTGGCAGCACGAATAGCGTAAACAACACGGAGAATGAGAATGGGAATGAGAATGATGATGATGTTGCAAGTAGCAGCAATGCCAGCAAGCTGACGCCAAAGGCAGAAGAACTGGAACTGCAACTGGAAAGGCCAACTGGAAAGCCGGTGCTGGAACCTGATGATGACGATATTGAGCGTCAAATAAAAACATCAATTATCGATGCCACAAAGGTATCAAAAGTGGTCTTGCCCCTGGTGCTGCAACTGGATGATGAACTGGCGGATTTCGCACACGAGCCGGTGACATTAACGGACGACGATGAGGAGGAGCTGGAGGAACAGTATCTGGAACTGGAACTGGAAAGTTATCCCAACAATGAGATTATTGTGTTGACTGGCGATGAACTGAATTCATCGCTCGCCTCGGACAATATATCGGAGGATCCGTTGGCCATTGATGAGGACAATGAGGAGGAGGAGGAGATTGAAAATAATGGTGAATTGCTCTGGCTAAAGCTGGACACGCCCATGGAGGCGGTAGAGGTGGCGGAGGTGGCAGCAACAACAACCGAGGACTTTGTGGATGCAGCTGCTCCGCCAGCAACTGATGATGCAACAGCTCAGGTGCCGGCCAAGACCAAAGAGGAGGAGCTGCTGCGCAGTGATGGTGGCTCCGATTCGGGATTGGGCAGTGAAAACGATAGACACAACAACACGACAACAACAACAGGAACAACAACAACGGAAACTGTTGCTAGTGAAGCCACAACCATGTTGCCGAAACCACTGCGCTCCAATTTGAAGCGTCGCCTGGAGGACGACGAGCTGTCGCTGACTGTGCCCGACATGAACAGCAGCTCCTCCTCCTCCAGTGCACAGAAACGCGCCAAGCGCTCCATCAACTTTGATAGCGTCAAGATCTATTATTTTCCGCGCCAGCAGGGATTCAATTGTGTGCCCACCGCCGGCGGCTGCACCCTGGGCATGGGCGCCCGGCACATTGCCTTCAAGACCATGACGCTGGCGGAGCACGCCGCTGAATTGAGACGCGCCCATCGCAGCCAGAATCAGAGCCAGGAGCAGCAGCAACAACAACAGCTGCGCGTGGGCGGCTCCAGCAGCGATGATAGCGAGGAGTCCGAGGAGGATTACCTGAGCGAGGGCAGCGGCTCCGATGCCGATGACGGCTCCAATGGCTTCCTGCAGCCGGTGACGCCCAAGCAGCGACGGGCGCTCCTCAAAGCCGCCGGCGTGCGCAAGATCGATGCGAGCGAGAAGATCGACTGCCGGGACATACGCAACTCGCGGGAGGTGTGCGGCTGCTCCTGTCGCGAGTTCTGCGATCCGGAGACGTGTGCCTGCAGCCAGGCGGGCATCAAGTGCCAGGTGGACCGGGCCATGTTCCCCTGCGGCTGCACGCGCGAAGCTTGCGGCAACACCGTCGGCCGCGTGGAGTTCAATCCGACGCGGGTGCGCACCCATTACATCCACACGGTCATGCGGCTGGACATGGAGCAGCGTCAGAGCCAGGGCGCCCAAGTGGCGAGTGGCAACAGTGGCTTGGTCTACGCCAACAGCTCCGCGGGCAGTGGCAGCAGCGGCGTTGGCGTCATCTCACCCGGAGCTGCCGCCGCCGTTGTCGCATCCTCCTCCGCCTCCGCCTCCTGCTACTTCATGCAGCCGCAGTCCAACTACAGCTCCGGCTATGCCTCGCCAGCTTACACGCCCGAGACGAGCGTCAGCTTTTATCAGCAGCAACAGACGCCGCCGGCGAATGTCTCGCCACTGGCGACTGTTTATCCGCAGCTGGACAGCCTGGACTCGGGTCTCTTTGCCAGCGGCAGCAATGCCACGCCCTCGTATGGTGAGCTGCTCACGCCCACCTATCATCAAACGCTTGGCTATGGCAGCGCCCAGGTGAGTGTGTATGGAGAGGAGCTGGAGAGCAGCTGGAGTGTGTTCCAGCGGATTGGTTAAAGTTTGCAGTAAAAAATCCCTGGAAAATCCTTTTTTAATATTTTTTAGGGCAGCGGTGGGCATGCAGTGGCTCCGGGAGCAGCGGCTGCTCCCAACTTAGGTAGACTCTAAAAGGGTTGTTGTTGTTGATGTTGTTGTAGTGCTCCCGAATTCAGATTTCGTGCCCAACGCTGGATTAAGGGATTCTACATATGATTGTCGAAAAATATTACTCAGAATAGAAAAATTAGGAATCCAAAATTAGGAATCGAATAATAAGAAACCCCCAATTACGAATCCAAAATTAGTAATAGTCATATTAGGAATCCAAAATTAAGAAGACAAAAATTTTGAAAAAGCATTTGTCAAACTATTTATTTCAAAAAAAAAAACTTCGATTGCTAGCGCATGTGATATTTTTTCAAACCATTTATTTCAAAATCTACATGTTTATATTGTGTGCCACCTTATATAAAAAATAAACAATTTTTTCACTTAGTATTTTTTATAATTTTTTGAAAATCCTAAAAATGACTATTTTATCCCAGTTTTCCTACTTTTCACACAAAAAGTGGCTTGTTAGTCAAAAAATTATAAAAAATAATAGCAAAAACATTTTATAAATTTTTTTTGCTCTTAGAATGGCTTCAAAAATTTTTTGCAACAAAATATTTTTTTGAAAAAATCGAGGATAAAAGTTGAAAAAGTTGAAGTTCACAAAATTCGAATTTTTTAAGGGGTACTTAATAAGTTAAGGAAAGTTTTGCATCCTTCAAATGGAATTTAAACGACCTTTCCAAATTAAAATAAAATTAATAAATAAAATCTTTTTTTTTATTTCAATCAAGAGTTACAAGTTGATAAGGAGACTTTTTTCGCTGGCTATACTTTACCCTATTTTTTTCTCCTAATTTCCTAATTGTTTTTCCTAATTTTTGTACTCTAAACATTTTTCTTAGTTGAAATTCCTTATTTATGATTCGTAATTTTGTCTTCCCAATTTTGAATTCCTAAAATATTATTCTTGGTTTTTTTTTCTGCTTTTTTAAAATTCCTGGAAAAATTTCGGAATCAGTATGAGGTAAAAAAAAGTGCGTAACAGTCAGAAGGAGACGTGGCAGACCCCATAAAGTATATATATTCTTGTTCAGCATCAACAGCCGAGTCGATATAGCAGAGACTTTAAGGAATGATCAGTCGAACATCGTCTTAGTTTTTTGTTGTTTAAGATATCTGAACTAATAGCAAATTTATATAATTTTATTTTAAGCAGTGTTTGCTTTTCCATAGTAAGTACGGGGTCTCCGACAGTCGAGTATGCTCGACACTAGCTTCAGAGGTTTCTTTTGTCTCAAGATGGCTTTGTCAGTGGAGAATCCTCTAAAGAACCCAGGGCAACAACACTTGATCTGTCTTTAGAGTATATCCACATATCCTCCACTGATCCCAGCAGGACTGGAACACACTCTCTTCACCCGCTACCCTTTGACTCGATCCCATTTAACACAGTTTTATCCCTTGCAGCTCAACTCCTACACTGGCTACCAGCAGACGACATCCGCAGCCGGCGGCAGTGCATCCCCAGGAGCGTACAGTTCGTGTGCGGTGCCATCGGTGCCGCCATTTGGCAATGCCACCACCACCGCCTCGAATGCAACGCAGTATCAGCATGCGAACGCATTGGAAACCACCGCCTCCTCGATGACGATGAACAGCAGCAGCAGGAGCAGCAACAGCCTAGCCGTAACATCCAGCAATTGCGCCACGGGCTTGGTGCGTCTCGGTGGCTCCGTTCCCGCTGATTTCATTAGCCTGAACTCGCCCCTGGGCGGCAGCTCGTCGCGTCTCTCGCAGATCAATGATCTGTTGCAGCACAATCGCAATGCCACCAGCGCTTTGGTCGCGGTCTCCGAGGGCTACACCGCCGTGCGGAGCAGCAGCAGCAATAGCACCAGCACCATTGATTCTATTGACACGCCGCCCATTGTGGAGGAGGCGCAGCGCAGCAGTTGCATGACCTTCGAGGAGTTGCCACCGCCCTTGATCAATCCCACGCCCATTGTGGCCGTCGTGGAGCACAATGAGCGCAAACTGCAGCTGCAGGTGGTGAATTCAACGCCACAGCCGCGCCAGCCGCTGGACACAAGTGGACATCTAAGTGAATCCCTGACGAGCGACATCTGAAGCTGATCCGGAGGATTCTGGGATAGTTTTTATAGCAATTTTACACAGCAGAAGACTTAATTATGTTTAAGTGGGCAGCGAATGGAATCAAAAAGGAAAACAAACAAGAAAACAAAACAAAGATAGAAAAGAGAATGCGTGTCTAGGTTTTTATTTACTATTTACCTTCCTCCCTTTGCGAGTTTAGTTTGTAAATATGCATTAGAATCGTGCATATAATAATTAAGTATAAAGCGAGAGAATGTATAAATCAGTTTTAATTGTTAATTGATACTAATTAGCGTTAAGTACACACTGTAATTTAGTCACTTCGTTGCTTAGGTTTGGATCTGTAACAATCTACTTTAATCTATTTAAACTTCCTTTGATCGTTAAATGAATATCAAGCGCTAACTTCCTAATCCTAATCCGTATCCTTTTCTTCCTCACGTCCAGCGTTGTTTCAACGAATTTAAACAAACTGTTCCTGATCCTTTGACGCAATTTCAATGTATAGCATTTCCTTTTTTTTCAATTAATTTATTTCTTTTTATTTTGGCGTTTTGTTTTTACTAATTCATTAATCAACTTTTAAATTGATAATTTGTCGTTTTCTTTTTCCTACAAAATTAATTGAAATTGTTTTTTTTTTTATATATTTATCGCTTGTCGATGTTCTTAAGTATTCAGTTAGTTGTTTAAGTTACCAAATTTTTGACCCTTAGCCTTAATGAACCAACAATGTCCGCAGCAACAGACACAACAACAAATATACATTAGACATGAATTAAGTAGAAATACTTATGTATATGCAACTCGATACACAAGAACAACTTATAAAAATATTAACGAAAAGATAAAAGAAAAGAAGAAAACAAAACGTAAAGTGAACTAAACAAAAATTAAAAGTAATTGCAATTATTTAAATAAATATTGAATACAAAATAGAAAACAAGTGGATGATATTCTATTAATTTTCTGTATATAATAACTCAGTAACTTCCATAACCAAAAATCACATACCTTATACATGAGGATTTAGAAAATAACTGGCTCCTTACTACTCAGTGACACTGCAGTTGATATAGGGCACTGATTATTTCTGAATAATACTACCCTATAACAACAGACGGAAAGGTACTTTGGTGGGCACTATCAACGGCGCCGAATAGTCAGAAAAATAGTTGGGAGCAGTCGCTGCTCCCAGAGCCACTGCGTGCCCACCGCTGGCTTACACCAAAGTTTTTATTATTTAACAATCTCTGTATATCCACCGTAATTATTAATTTTCTGATTTTTACTTTTTTCTTCAATGATATTCATTATTTTTGAGTAATTTTATAAAACTTGGGCCATTATCATTATTTTTTATCAAAAAAAAAATAAAACTAAAAAATAATGATATGGTCTAAGTTTTATAAAATTACTCAAAAATAATGATTATCATTAAAGAAAAACTAAGAAATAAAAATATAATCATTAAAATGTAATTTTTATAATATAACTTATAATGATTACAGTCCCTGATAAATATATAACTTATACATTATACCTTAATCCATAAGCTCACAACACTCCCGCCCAACGATATCCTCAAAGTGAACGCCAATTTGTCGACGTATTTGATCCGTAATGGCAATCAGTTCCAGACTGGCGGCGTGTGTGAACTTGGGACTCTCCAGCAGACGCTTCTCGATGCACTTGCGCACCTCCTCCGCCTGGTAGCGCAGTCCACAGGAGTTGGTGTAGTGGAAATCAAACTTGGCGCTGGGCAGCGGCCAAGTCTCTGGCGCCGCATTGGATCGCGTCAACTGAGTGCAGCACCAATAGTTGGAGAGCTGCGAGTAAATTGGTATAAGCGGTTTCTTAAAGATCAGAAATTCATGGGCAGGCTCACCTTAATCTCGCCTTTGGTGCCCACAATGAACGCATCATTCTCTAGTTTCTCCAGACCCGTGACAAGCGCCACCAGACGACGATTGTCGCCATAGTCGAGTATGAATTCGGTCTGAACATCGACACGATCGCCATTCAATTGCGTGCCACTTGGAATGATCTTCACGGGCGGCGAGCCAAAGACAAATTGTCCCAGCTGCAGGGCATAGATGCCAATGTCCAGGGTAATGGATCCACCCAGAGCCCGACTGTTGATCCTCTCCACATTCTCCAAGCGAAAGCCATGCTGCAATTTGATCAGATTCACCTCGCCAATGGAATCGCTGAGGAGCAGTTCCCGCAGCCGATCGTAGCTGGGAAAGAAGCGACTCCACATGCCTTGAAAACAATAAAACAATTGCGTTAAGAGTTGAACAATCAGCAAATACAGAGTATAGAACTGCTTTGGTCGAAAGTGCCAGACTGAAACAATGCGCTGTTAATATGCTATCGATTAGAATGGTACTAATCAATTAAATTCCCATTTTAGTCGGAAATAATCGATAGTGAGCTGTAGAACTTACACTGTTGAAACTTTGTTAAGTGAAAAAATCAATGATTTTGATACGTTTTTAAAACAGATGGCAAAAATGTTTATTCGTATTTATTTTTTAATTATACATAAGTTTCTTATACATATTAAAAAACTATTTTTTGAATTTGCTTTCATTAAAACTAATTTTGCAATTGAAAAGTCAGATCAATGATTGTCGCCTAGGGCTATTAATAATATTGTATTGAACGCAAGGGATGCCTCCTTCAAAATTCCATAACTAAGCCAAGTTATCTTCTAAGTTGTTATTTTCTTGTAAATAACTGAAGTGCTGATTGTGAAAATTTAATAAAACAATTGGTATTTTCACTAAATAGTCAACAATAATCTAGAAGATAAAATTAAATATAATCAGAAATAAGTCAAATACTTAATCCTAACTAAAGGACCTAAAAATATGTCATTTTTAAAGGTCTCTGAATCATAGATCAAGAATAATTGTAATTATTTTAGTAATACAGCCACACGGTTCACTTTAACTCTTATTTCTGATTATTCAGAAGTAAGCGTTACGAGATTGACTCTATAGTGTTGTTAATCTAAAGTTCAATAATTACTACTTCCTACTTATTTTTAGCTTGAGTTAGAGTCAGAAATTCGTGTTATTTACGTACAAGCTTGTAGTTAAAAATGGAAGTTTAACTGATCATTTCTGACTTTTTAAGTAAAAATCGTTTTCAATGAAATATATTGGGTAACATTAGAAAATTAATCTGTAATTAATCATTTAGTTGCAAATTTTAATCTAAAACTTATTTAATCAGTTAATGATCCCTGCTTAATAACTCATTACGTCGAACAGTGTCATGACTATAAAATACCCTCAATTCATAATACTTAATTCTCACCCTCCATTAAAAAGACTCCCCGTTGTTCGGCCAGTGCATAGAGTTCCCTGGCCTGCGACAATCCCAGGCACATGGGCGTCTCGCACAGCACATGCTTGCCCCGGGACAGCATCAGCTGGACCACGGCATAGTGATAGGGATTCAGTGTGCCCACGTACACAATGTCCACCTCTCGATCCTGGGACAAGGCATCGAAGCCATCGTAATGACGTGATATCTGATTGCGTTGTGCAAATTCCTGGGCACGTTTCCCCTCCACATCCGCGACGGCGATCACCGAGTGACGAGAGCTCTCAATGGTGCCCAGGGCTGTCACAAAATCTTGGGTTATCCGTCCAGCTGCTGCAATGCCCCAGTTTAGATTCAGTTTCTGGCCCTGCATCGTGATGAGTTCGCAATCAATGTTCTCGACGCGAAATCGTTGTCATAACTGACGACACTCTCGGTGTCCCCTTATGAGTGTGTCTGGTGTGTGTTTGTGTGTGTGTGGTGTGTGTGTGTCCCATTATCAGTGCCTAGCATCTGCATTCGCTGCAATTGCATTTTTTCATTACATTCCTCACTGATAACAGAACCCGTGCGGTTTTCCATTCCCACACCTGCACAGGGCGCAACTCTTCTTAACTTGTTATTCCGTATTCCCGCACAGAATTTCATATCATTTTTTTAATAATAATTATAATAAAAACAGATAATTTTCAAGCTCTATTTTATAATAACAATTATTGTAATATCTTTAAAGCTATTTATATATTTGTGTATTATCTATAAAGACAACAGATTTTCATTTTCAACAAATTATTTGAAAAATGTTGTTTGCAGTCACTATTAAAATTGTTTAAAGAAACTTTCTGCATTCAAAACATTTTTTTTTAAAAATCAAGGAAAAAAGTGGAAAAAGAAGACGTTTAGAAAAATTCGAAAATTGCCATGGTTACCTAATGGGTTAAGAAAAGTTTTGCATCATTCAAAAGTAATTCAAAAGACCTTTCCATTAATGCCAAACTTTACATAATTTAAGTTTAAAATTTGACTAGAAATAAATTTAAAGGGTGCCAAAATACTTTTGGCCACCGCTTTTTATAAAACTCTTTGTCCTGACTGACTCACTGACTGAGAATTAACGTGTAGGCCAAACGGTTAAGCCTAGACAATTTTATTGTTCATTCAGGCGGCGTTTTGCGAAATTCGACCTGTAAGTGGGTCAAATTCGGGGTCAAAGTTGAGGAATTTGCTCATTATGGAAAACTATTTTGTTTCTTAAGCTATCCCAATCAATTTTACAGTTTACATATTTGGGACTGTCTCTTACATCCTAACCAAAGTAGGTCAAAATCAGATTACTATATCACTAAGCTGTCACAGGAACAAAGAATATTTAACTTTACAATTATAATAATCACCCTATAGTTAATCATCATTATGTTTAAAATTAAACTTATTCGGTTCATTTCATTTAATTTCCTTAAATAGTTTGTTTAATCGTAAAGCTGACTCTTATCAGCATTCAAAAAGGGAAATGAGCCAGCAATTGTCGCCTCAGTAAACTCAGTCCGCATTTTAATATCTGAAGTGAAAGTGCAAGTACAAACCGTCTAATCTCTTCAATTACAAATTTTAAAACAAAAATATTTTATAAGTTACGAGCAAAATGGCAGTAAGTATACTTCTAAATAAATCTTGTTTCTTTTTTTAAATATATATCTTATAAAAAAACCTCTTCACGAGGTAAAAGTCTATTGACGAAAACATTTTCGTAACCTAAAATTTCTGATATCCAATTTTCTGACGAGTAATATAATTAAATAATTAATAAAATTTTTTTCCACTCGGCACATTGCGCTTAATTTTTCAAACCTAATAAATATTTTTTTTTTGTGCAGTCCGCAGTAATATTTA
Organism: Drosophila recens; assembly: GCA_037043495.1. Lineage (NCBI taxonomy): Eukaryota > Metazoa > Arthropoda > Insecta > Diptera > Drosophilidae > Drosophila > Drosophila recens. The sequence continues at coordinate 46,297 of JBAMBJ010004231.1, forward strand.
ATTTTTTTTCATATGAGAAAATATAGAAATATTAGAAAACTTTAAAATATGATAGACATATTTTTTGATATAGTTTTTTTCAAGGGATGGCAAATAAGAGTTATGAGAAACTGGATAATCTTTCTTTTAAGCTTTTATTTAAAAATATAAAAGTTATTTTTCAAATTGTGTTACAACAATTTCAAATATTTATTTTCAATGTTTATAATAAAAATTGAAGCCTATTTTAAAAATTATTACTTTTTACAATTTTTATTAAAAAAAATAGAAATTTAGAGCTAAATTGTTATTTCAAATAAAAATTAAAATTTAATTTTTATTTTATAATTCTTTTTATTAGTTTATATTTAATAGTTTATATTTTAAATATTATAATCGTTATGGTCCCTGATATTTTCGTTAATCATTCTATTTAGTTCGAAATTGAGGTACTTGATGCCCACAATGCCCACAGAGTACGTCACAATTGGCCTTTATTGAAACTAAATGATGAACTGTCGACTCTAGCTAAAACTTGGGCTGAGGTATGTATTATTTATTACAGAAATATATATTGGACAAGTTGCTATTATTTATATTATATATCAGCGTATCAAATCGAAACGAATTTCGGTTTCAGTTACGGTTTTGATTATGTTCAGAATGAGGTTTTCGGTTATCGGAATTGCAAAATTTTTGTATTACGGTTTCCAGTCTTTTGTATGTTTCGATCTCGAAATACCGCTATGATTTCAGTTCATGAAAAACGTTAAAATTTTAAAACAAATATTCAAAAATTTCAAAAATTACGGTTACGGTTATGGTTACGATTTTATTCCCTGTTATAAGTATATTTAATAATATATATTTCTATACATTATTAGAAGCTATTACACAACGACCGCTTGGAGTATGATTATAATAGTGGCTATGGACAGAATATCTATAGGTATATACCCGGTGAGTCGGAACCCGCTGGTAAGGATATAGTCGATTTTTGGTACAATCAAACATTGCACAATCGATTTCATTGTGAAAATCCAAGACAACCCGTTTGGAAGGGCTTCGAAGAGCTGGGCGTGGGATTTGCAAGACAGTAAGTAAGCTTACGAAATTCAACAATAATACATTTATTATTTATTTTTATACTCCAGTGAATGTGACGCTTACGTAGTGTGCTACTATCATCTGATCCATTAGCCACTAGGGCTTTTTAAAATAAATGTGGGGCTAGGAAATCGATAGTTCCATGATATCTATAGCTATAGCTTTAGACAGTTTAAATGAAAATCAGCTAAAAGACGAGCCCTTTTTTCTTATGTGACAATCCCGTAAAAAAATTCTTCAATTTCCAAATTTTTAAAATAAATTGTTGCATATTTATGGAATTCAACTTAAATTTAAAAATTATGTACTCCAATAAATGTGTCTTTTATTTTCGAAAAAAGTTTTTATTATTATTTTTTTTAATTTCAAAATTTTCCCTTTCTCTCGCGAGAATATTAACCTCAAAAAAACGTACTTTTTTATATGCGTTTTCACTAAAAAAAAACTTTGAGTACCTTTCATAAATTGCAAACAAATTTATCCGAATAATTTTAAATAAGATCGAGATACAATTATAATAATGATTAATTGACAAAGATTATTATGGTTATAATAGCTACGAATTTATAAAATTGTTTTATTATAAATTTATGATTTGGATTTGGAGTATTAAAGTTAAGGGGGTCTTCTCATTGAGCAAATTTTTTTTTCGACTTTTTTTTTTTTTGCATTTATTTATAGCTTGGGTAGTTGTGAATATGCTCCTAAGGATTTTTAGAAATTCGAAATACTTAAGAATATATGGCCATTTTTATCCAGCAATGTTAATGTTAATGCAAGGGAAGTCAAAACTTTAAACGCGTTTATCTCGAAACCAGGTTTTTCGAACTGGCGGCCATGATATCTCCAGTTCAACTAAACCGATTTTCACGAAACAAAGTGGAATCGACGCAGAATTGTCACCATTATGGCCCCTATCTCAATCATAATTTTAAAAAATTTTTTACTATTTTTTTTTACACTAAACTACAAAAAAAAGCCCGAAATTGAAATTTTTTTTTGAATGGCCGCCATTTTGTCAAAAAAAAATCACAAAATTAAGCTTGAGGCTCAGCCCAGAATTACATCTATACTGATTATAACCCCGTTTTTTTTTCATTTCCGACGCTCCGGAGACCCGGAATCGTGGCCGCCGTGACGACACCTTTTTTTTCAAACCCCAACTTTGAATTCTCATTACTTTTTGAACACCCCTCGTATCGAGGCAAAAAAAATTTTTTTATTTACTTTGAACCTTTTGTAATACAATAAATAAAAAAAGTTTTCAATTATTCTTTGCGTTTTCAAATAAGAATTTTTTTAAAAAGGGTCAAAAAAACGGGTTTTGCATGAGAAGACCCCCTTAAGCTGCCATTAAATACTATAAATGTTTTGACTGTAACGAATTAATCAATTTCACTTTGAAAATGACAAATTAATTAAAACAGTTAATAAATATGTATATTATTTCTTATTCCTCATCGTATTTGTTAAGCACACCGATCTGCTTGCGGATCGTATCCTCGATTTGTGCAAATAGCAAACTGTCCGCATAGCTGACGGTTTTGTTCTCCAGCTCGCCAGCGAGTATGGACTGACGCACTGCCTCCGCCTCATAGCGCATGGCCTCCGAGTTGCCATAGTTGGTGGCGTGTTTGCCCTTGGGGGGCAACCATTCCTTCTCCTTGCCATCAATATCGATGAGTTTGTTGGGCGACCAGAAATCCACCAACTGTAAGAACAAGTCAAAATGGATAATCAAGTGAAAGGGATAAAAAGGATAAGATAAGGCATAGTCTGTAAAGTAAAGTCAGACCAATGCTGATAAGGCAGCTTTGATCAGTCGACGACAACGTGAACAACCAGTTATCAGTTATCAGTGAGAGAGAGAGAAACTTGAGCAGAACGTTGTCAATTCATCGCAAGGGGGCGCGTTGTTGTTTGTTGCTTGCTTACCGTCACTTGTCCTTTGCTGCCCTTGATCACCGCCAGGTTGTCCAGTTTCTCCGTGGAGCAGACACGCATGCGTGCAGTGCGTCCACCGCTGTAGGTCAAAGTGGCGCTCACATCATCATCGATCCCCTCGGCATTTGTGGTGCCACTCGATACGATTTTCTGCGGTGCCTCCTGGAATGCCCACTGTGCCACCTGAATGGTGTAGATGCCCAGATCATAGACGACACCGCCGCCCAGCTCACGTTTCCTGCAATCGCAACACATTACAATCTATCTATCTCCAATTATCTTTAGATGTAGCTGCAAACTTACTGCAAACGATCGACATTTTCCATGGGGAAACCAAAGTTGACCACCACCTCCTTGATCTCGCCCAGCGCGCCGGTCTGGATGAGCTGGCGCACATGCTGATAGCTGGGAAAGAAGCGCGACCAGACGGCCTCCATGAAGAAGCGCTTGTTGGCCTTGGCCGCCGCCAGGATGCCCTCCACCTGCTTCTTGTTCATCGCCAGCGGTTTCTCGCAGAGCACGTGCTTGCCATGGTTCAGCATCAGCAGGGAGACCTCATAGTGCTGTGGATTCAGCACGCCAATATAGACCACATCTGGAAGAGTAGATAGCACAAATTGGGATAGATATTATTTTAAGAATAATTTAAATTAATATTTTATTTAATTTGTATATTAATTAACTTATACTTTAATTTTTACTAAATTGCTCAACTGCTCTTAGTTGACTTTAAATAAAAAAATAAAAAATGTAAACAAAAACTTTAAGAAACCAAAATAAGGATGGCAAAAAAAGGAAAACATAAATTAGGAAATTCGAGTAAGAAATATTTAGAGATATAATTATAAGGAAAAATAAATTTGGAAGACAAAAATTAGGAAAAACCAATATCAAAAATAATTAATTAAGAATCTTCAGGTAATATTTAAATTTGTAAAATATATTAAGAAGGAGCAAGATCATAAATTAATTTAAGGAATTCAAGATTGAAGCAGGAAAAGAAATAATCCAAATACGAAAGAATTTTATTACATTGAAGAAAAAGTGAAAGATTTTATTGGATCGCGCGATTTTGTAATCAAATATATTTTTGATTTTGACTTTTTTCAAATTTTTTTTCTTTTTAATATTGTTTTCCTTTTTATTATTATTTTTTTTTTCATTTTTGTTGGAATATTTTAAATTATGGTTTTAATATGTAATTCAGTTGTTTTGTATAATTAATTTATAGAAACTTGTGTGTTTTTGATTCTTGTACAAAATGTGAAAGTTAGGTTTACCCTATCACATTATTCCGAATTATAGTTTCCTAATTTTTTATTTATATTTAATGTTTCCTAGTTTTGTTTTCCAAATTTGTGTTTCCAAATTGTGATATTCTTAGCACTTATTATTTTTCGACATTCGTATAGGGAATCAGCTATAAATCCAATGTCGAGTACTCACCCACATCCTTGCTCTTGGCCAACTCCTCGTAGCTGCCATAGGCAGTGGGAATCTCATGCTTCTTGGCAAACTCCTGAGCCCGATCCTGGGCACGTGCAGCCACCGCAACCACCTTGTGATCGCTGGCGGGAAGTGTGCTCACGGCAATCACAAAATCCTCGCTAATCTTGCCAGCGGATGCGATGCCCCAACGAATAAGTTTGCCCGACATGTTTAATGTTTCTCGATCAACCTGCGAATGAGCTCCAAGTGAGATTTACTGCTGATTAAATATGAAAACTGTTGGCAACAAAACTGGAGCGTGTTATCAGCAGAGAGCGAGAGAGAGAGAGAGAGAGAGAGAGAGAGAGAGGGAAAGGGAGAGAGAAAGAGTGGTCTCCCTCTCTGATAAGGCAGCATAGGTAAACACTTCGGCGTTTATCTCAATGCCCTTTCCAAAGGGTATTAAAAAACAACAATAATAAGCTAATCACTTGAATTACAGTCGAACTTCTCTAACTCGAATCACCATTATCCACGAAAAAAGTTCGAGTTAGGGAGACTTTGAGTTAGGGAAGTAGAATTGTTTGAAATTTGCCTAGTATTGCCACTCGATTTTGCTCGAGTTAGAGAAACTTCGAGTTAGGGAAGTTTGACTGTATTTCAATAAAAATTTTAATATACTAGTTATTAGTGAATTTTTATCGCATTATACAAATTATCTTTTTTTTTATAAAAATCAGAAATAATTAAAATTAAATTGTTATTTATAAATAGAAATGTATTTTAAATAACTTTTGAATTCAAATTAATCTTTTTTATTTTTTTATCATTTTAGTTAAATTTAAATTTAATTTTTATTAATTTAATATTTCTTTATTTTTTATATTACTCAACTGTACTTAGTTGTCACTAAATAAATAAATAAATAAATAAAATAAAATAATTAGTCTTTGAGTCGTTTGAAAAATAACGTATTTCACAATGTTATTGAAATTGACCTCTATGTTAGCACAACTTCAATTAAATTATTCCATAAAATGATTACCTATCACACTTAACTAAACGAGCCCCTCCTCAAAATCAGGAAATCTATAAATATTTACATACATACATACATATGTACATAGTATGCATGTGTTGTAGTTGTTACAAAGAACTTTACAGAGCTTTTCTGATAAATACAAACATACGTATGTATGTAATGCAACAGGTGCAAAATATATTGGAAACTGTAGTTTTATTGTATGCAATTGTTAGCACAGTCCTCAAGGTCATGAGCAGTCAATTGGCCAATCAATTTTATAATTAAAAAAATACATATAACAAATTATCTGAAGATGAACGAACTTACCGTGCAGTACTTCACCAATTTAAAGTCAAATTATTAGTGAGAACTAATGTACTAAAATCTTTCCACTGAGTTGTGTTTTTGCCGCACAGCTGAGGCGCTTTTTAGAACAAAACAATAGCTGCGTACGCTGTAAGCCTACAGCGACCTAACAGTGACAGTAAATAACATCAACAGTTGTAATATGGCCATTCACAATGAGCTGAACTACTTTTAGACTTCGAGTTTATTTCAGGCGTATTATATGTAGAATCAAATATAAATGTACAAAATACATATATCTTTAATTTACTTTTAATTAAGCCGCTCTGGAAAGCTTAGTCATTCACATGTTAACGTTGCTCCACACTTGACGAAGCCAGCGTAGAGGTACTCCACACTTAACGATTTGGGCCACTTAACTGTTTTGCTGCAGCCCTGGTAAAGGTATTGTGCGCGTTGCAAGTAAATTTTTGATTGTCTTGTTTTTCTTAACTTTGCACCCATCTGTGGACCCAAAAACCATTTCTACTGTCTGGCGAAATTTGCATAGCGCAACGCAGAACGCGTCTGAATCCATCGCATTGCTATCGCGCTTGTAAACATGTCCGAACGTTCCAAAGGTGACGTGTCGTCGTCGTCGTCGTCGCGCGTCAACAACAACAATGCAAACCGAGTTGTTAAAAACCCATTGCTCAGCGCTTCTGTGACGGGTCTCACCTTCGACGACTTTCCCAATAAGCCGCTCCTGCTGCCAGCAGCGCCGCCCGTGGTGCATGCACCGCCGCCGCAGCCAACGAACGCTCTCATCGCTGGCATTCTCAATCGCGGTAAGTGTGTCAACGGGAGAGGCAACGGAAGAGGCAACAAAGAGAGCAAAGCATAGACAGCGAAAGAGTGAGAGAAAGAGTGCGCCGCTGTTCAATTGTCACTTGTTGCTTCAATGCTTTGTCTGATAAGCGGTTAACAGTTTTCCCACCCGTTTTTAATACCCGTTGATCCTAAAGCACAAGGGTGTATTGTTGTGTACGTTGCAAACAGTGCTGCCAATTTAGCTTTTTTCCCCGTCATATCAAGCTGTTTTTATAGACCAATAGCGGGAAAAATTTAAGAATTATGGGAAGCGGGAATTCCGGCTTTTCCGGCTTGGAAATGCATTTGAATATTGCTCTTTTTTTCAATGTTGCATTATAAATAAAACACATAACTGAAGAGCATAAGAAAACTTTTTGATAATTGTTAAATCATCGCAGATAATTAAAAAAAAAAAAAAAAAACTCAGAAAGAGGGCAATCTATGATGAATTTGGGTGAGCATAAGAAAACTTTTTGATAATTGTTAAATCCTCGCAGATAATTAAAAAAAAAAAAAAAACTCAGAAAGAGGGCAATCTATGATGAATTTGGGTGAAAGAATTTTTAGGGGGTCTCTTCAACTTTTTTTTGAACTGAATTTTAAAATTTTAATGTAAAATGCACTGTTTTCATTTTTCTTTTGTGTTTTGCACGCTTGTTTTGGGCTTTTCATTGAAAAACGTTCTTATTTATTGAAAGCAACCATTAAAAGCCCAAAACAACCGTGCAAAACACAAATTAAACAAAAAAAAGGTCATGTGGCTTAAAAATTTTAAAATTCCATTTAAAAAAAAAATAGAAGGGACCCACCAACAATTTTCCTTTTTCGGATTTTTTTTTTTTTTTTTTTTAAATATCCGCGAGGATTAAACAATTACCACCTTTTTTTCATCTTTTTTTCCTTCTCTCCAGTTAAAAACAGTTTTTTTTTTATAAAAAGTTAGCAACACTGGTTGCAATGTGTGCAACAGGGAGAAAACCATAAACAAGTGCTTAAAAATTACTTTAAAAAGTAGTAATTAAAACACTAGTTAAGGCTGTTTAAAATTCCATAAAAAGACACAAATTAATGTATACTATAATTGAGTAACTGTTATCTTATAGTCGGCAACGCGACTAAATTGTGCTCAATTGTTTTATTATGGGCAATACCTAAAATTCGTGGCAAAATGTGAATTAAAACTATTCCATACTGCGCGTGGAGTGCGATCGATATGTGGGCAGCTCCAACGACACCTTGCGTCGCTTGCAACACCAAACAATGCTCCAAATGATGAGCGCAATCAGCAGCAGCAAGAGAATGGCGCCCAGACAAATGGCCGCAATGGCAGCTTCCGTTAAGACCACGTCCCTGACATCGATGTTAATGCTGCGCTGATTGCCTGCCGCATCGAAGGCCGTAATGGCCACCTTGGGCTCACAGCAAGAGGCCATGTAGGTGGCTTTCAGTGGCTCCGTTGTGCCGGCCGTATAATAATTTCTGTAAAACAATCCATCCGGCGGAGTTGCCTGCAAACGCAGCATGCCCGACTGCCAATCCTGTGCGGTGACATCCAGTGTCCAAAAACGATCGCCACAGCTCTGTCCATCATTGGATACGTAATCGCAGCGATTGCCAAACTCCCAAGACAACGTCGGACCAGTAATGTCCTATGTAAATAGAAAGTGTTCAGAGTTTTAGCTGATTAGAGCAGCGGTGGGCACGCAGTGGCTCCGGGAGCAGCGGATGCTTAGGTAGACTCTAATAGGGTTCTAAACCGCTGGTTTAGAGTTTGAATTGTTTCAAGGCTCACCTGCGCATCAAAGCTGGATGTCACTCTCAAGCTGAGCGCCATCGTGGCCGTTTCTCGTCCATAGCTGGTGAATGTGATTCGGTCCGTTGTTCCCGTCGCTGTTCCCGCTGGCGCCAGCACAGTTAGACGCACAGTGCCCGTTTCATGTGCACGTAAATAGAAACTGCAATATAAATAAATCTGTTAGAATTTTAACAAATAATACCAAGGATCTGTCTTGTCTTCTAGAGAAAACTCGCCTCGTTGGTGTCAGCTGCACGAGAAAACGACGTTCGTCCGTCACTTGAACCGTTTGATAGACACGCTCCGCTCGCATGTTTGTCACCTCGAATAGGAGTGTGGCGATTTGTCCAGGCGTGATTAGCAGCTGGGATTGTGTGTTGAGTTCAATTTTGGTGCCACAGCGTTGCAGCAACATGGCATTGAGGCTGGCGCGTTGCGGTTCGCCCGTTGCAGCGGCAAACTGTGTCTGATTGAGGCTCGTTGTCGGCGGATGCACAAGCTCCTTTTCGGAGAATGTTTCCACCTCGCTCTTGGGCGAGTCAATATCATTCTCCAGCTTTTCCCGTGTCTCGGGGAACTTCAGCTTGGCCGGTGCAGACAATCTGGGTTCACTTTGTCCATGTGAATAGTAGCTATCGATGCGTTTAATAATATCACCTGCAAATTGACAAGAGGAAACGTCAACGATGAGTGCATTCAAACGGAACACGTGCTTGTTGTTGTTGGTGAAATATGGTTGGCGTCAACGATCAATCCGTTTCGCTTGGAATGACGCCCAGTAGCCGCTCTGAAGGTTGATACGGTTATCAGCGGCTTGTTATCAATAAGAACAGTAAAGTAATCAGGGATGCCAAATATTTTCCGGAAAAAAAGACAAAACGGCCAAAGAAAACGGAAAAAAGCTGAAAAACTAAAAAAATACAGAAAAACAGGCCAAACTTTTTTTTCCTTTTTTTTGAAGCATCTTCAATGATTTTTTTTCGACATTTTCTTTGTCATTTTATTTCTAGACGGTTCCTCATTTTACTTTTTATCAATCTAGCTTGGCTAAAAACTAGGCAACGATAGAAAGGTCAGAGCGAAAGTTACCACTTCTGAAAAAGGGTTGTTGCCTGCAGAGTCTCGATATTTGTTTGCTTCGGACCAAAATTTTTACGTATTTTCAAAATTCTCCCTTTTTAAGAGTTGAATTTTCGCGTACTGGGAAAGTGTTTTTGCCTTTATATCGTTTCCAAGGTAATTTTCTTATCTCTTGAAAAAAAAAATTGTTTTAAATAGAGGGTATTTTATAATGAATTTAGGTGAAAGAATTTTTTGGGGGTCTCTTTTACTTTTTTTTTATTGCCGCATAGATAAGAAAATTACCGTTTCCATTTTCAAAAGATTCCAAAATTGGCAGTATAGAATTCTTTTTGGATTCAATTTAATTAAATCTAAAAAAACAGATTTTCGGATAGAAGATGTTTGAGATTTTTCCCGGCTGAAGCAGTTAAAAACCAAACAAATCTATCCGAAAAAAGGCCAAATTGGCATCACTGTAAGTAATGTAGTCTACGTTGTTGCTTTTGTTGTTGTTGTGATGAGACAAGCAAAACACATCGCATATTTAAATAAACATTCTGCTCAGTTGTATGCGTCAAGCGCGCTTGCCTAGTTGACTTTTATACATTTCAAAATTGGTGATTGGTTTTCAACTTACCAAGAAAAACATCAGCTTTACGTTCGGCGCGTACGAAAACATTGTATTTGTTGTTGGCCAATTGCGGCGTCAGTTGCAGCTTGAAGATTGTCGCTTTGCGCAGCTTGTTAAGCGGTACGTAAGCGTCCAGTTCGTCTTTGTTGGCATTTCGTGTATCGTTCGTTGTCTTGAATTTGACTAGTTTCTTTAAATTGATGTCTAAATGAAAATAAAATGCAAAACAAGTTAACAGGTGCTATTTTGCCATTCACTGCGCACGCGTGAACAGCTGTTTGAGTTCAGCGTTGCCAGACTGTGTCGTGTGTATTGAATACATAAATTGTAAATATATTGTATTAATTGTACGCAAGTCAAATAACTAGTTGTAAATTAAAACAGTTTAACAATCAACCCAACAATTTGTGCAAGTGATTAAAGTATATTAAATATATAACAATAAAAGAAAGCAGCGGCTGGTGAGCTGGCAACTCTGCGGTTGTTGTGTATTTTATGCAGCAGCTGGTTGGTTGTTGTTGTTATTGTTGCTGTTGTTGTGAAAGGAAAACACTTCTGCAAGATACTTGGTATAAAAACAATTGTTTCTCGCCGTGAAATCAAACAAATCATTAAATAATATGATGACGCGATGTTAGACAAGTCGCGTTAAATGTACCTAATAAATTCGCTTGACACCTGACATGGCCAAAACGTTAAATTATTAGTTTAAATTCGTGTCGCAGTTGTCGATTTTAGTCAGGCCACTTTTGAACTTGGCCATGGCAATGGACAAATAAATGCATGGTGACTGTGTAACTTATGTGTATGTATTTGCATATATTTATAAAAATATAAAATCGACTGTGAAAATTTGGCAAACATTTATATATTGTTTTGCCACATGTGCATATGTGCTTATCTGTGATTCATTGCGGTTTCGATGTGTTTAAATTGTGTTGTTTGCTTTTACAAACTGCTCGTTGCAATCTTTGCGGTATTGCGCCAGGCAAAAAGCGCAGCAACTTCAATTGATTTGTACAAAAAATAGCGGTAAAGTTCCCCAAGCTATGTGGGTGGTTGTGTGTGTGTGTGGGGGAGCGCGCTTTCGTCAAGTTTCTCTCTCTCTCTCTCTCTCTCTCTATTTCTCTCACGCTATCAGTATTTTACTTCCTCAAGCTATTTAATGTATTTATGGCGTATTTGTGTTTTGTAAATATTGAACAAAATTAGCACAAAGTTGTTTTTAAAAATAAACTTGACTCACATAACACAGAAATAACGAAAGTTCATAAGTCAGCGAGTTAAAATTGAAACCGGAATTTTGTAAAGCACTTGATTTAGGGCGCATTTACACTAGTTGACGAGCTGGTCAATTTCATCTCAGTAGGCTGAAAATTTTGATGGCAACTTAGTCAACTCCAGTGTAAAAGATAGTAAACTCTAAGCAAAAGAGTGTTGACTCGTTAAAAATTGACAAGCTTGTCAACTAGTGTAAATGCACCATTACAAAAAGCTGAGATAAGCTGACGTTTTTTATTGGAGTCTCAGCTAGCCTGACTTGAGCTTTGTTGAGATAGAATCGATTGTAGACTGTTCGCCAGTACTTGACTCATAATTGCAAATTGTCTGGGCATTTAATCTATTTATATTCATACATACTATATAAGCCGATGATGAACTTTGAACACAAAAACGTGGACGTTGCTGTTGGCTAGAGTGATTAATGCGAGAATCCGGCTATTAGGCCAATTTGATAGCAATTAGTTAATAAATATTGTTGTACCTTAAGATTAGAAAGCAGTTACAAATTGTGCTGGATAAAGTTGAGAGTTAGAAAATGTGGAAATAAGTGAAATACTTACGCGCAGGACAAAACAAAGGACAAAAGGTGCAAAGTCGAGTTTAAAATTGTGCTGGGATTTAAAACTATACCAAAAAAATTTGGTTTGTTATTTGCCATTTTGGTTTCTAAACGCTGTTGCTGTTTTTATTGTAGACCCTTAAGAGCTAAACATTTATTATTTTTATTGTGTAAAACATTAAACATATATGTATGTATGTATGTATCTGTAAGTATATTTAAAGAATTTCTTTTGTACTACAAGTTAAATGTTAGGTTTTGAGCATTAAGCTAGCGTTTTGGTTAAAAAAAGCGTTGGGGGAAATTTTCTTCTCTTATTGTTTTTTTTTTTTTTTTTTTGCTATATACATAAAAGATCAGTGGGAATTTTAGGGAAGGTGGAGAAGGTTGGTTAATATAGAACTTACTAGCTAAGCACATATAAATAAGTACAGTTGACTCTTGAGACATATTAAAACACTGGCTTTAGTAAGAGATTGATTTTGTGATAGAAAAGAAAGAAGAGCGTGTGAGAGCGTTAAATTAACATACAAGTATTTATATAGATAGTTAGCTACAAAAAACGACTTAAATCGATGCTAGCCTAAACGTGGCGTACACATTTGTGAGCGTGCCACAACATTGAAGATCCCTTATTGGTGAAACCCGTACACGCTGAACTTATACAACACTACCATGAAGTAACTCAGAGAAATAAGTATATGTAAATGAAGCAATTCAAAAAAAAATATCATATTAAAAAAGACTTGATGCAAATTTCTTAAATTAATCTTCTATTCAATTAAATTTCGTTTGAATGATACAAAAATTTCATTAACCCATTAAGTTTTTTTAAATTGCTAAAAGCCACTTTTTGTATGAAAAGGAGGAAAATGGTTAAAATAGTCATTTCAAATTTAAAAAAATCATAAAAAATTCTAGCGAAGAGATTTTTGAAAACAATTTTTTGCAGTCACTCTTAGAATTGTTTGAAGATTTTTTTTGCATCAAAAGATTTTTTGTTTGAAACCGAGGAAATATGTTGAAATGTAGACTTTTACAAAAATTCAAATTTTTCAATGGGTACTTAATTGGTTAAAGAAATTTTTGTATCATTAAAACGGAATTTAAATGAATAGAAGATTTATTTAAGAAGCCTGCATTATTTCTTTTTTGTTAATAGTATATTTGTCTTGAATAGCTTCATCCACATTTACCTATTTCCCTGAGTGTATACAACCCTGCTCTGATTTGTTTTCTCGCTACTTCCGACGTCTTCAACAAATTGTTGGTTAGTACTAAAGAGTTAAATAGCTGTGTGTGTGTGTGTGTGTGTTGGGTTAACTGTTGAACTAACCACCATTGGGTGTTGACAGTGAGGCACGCCGCATGTTGGCATCGATGCGCACATGCAAACTTGATAGCGTTGTATCCACCGGCAGTTCCAACTCCTGTGATCCTTGATACTCGTCCGAGACGAGCGTTAACTGCAATTGGAAATTAAAGAAGATATTTAACAAGACTTGGCAGTAGTAATTGTTGTTGCTGCTATTGTTTGGAATGTCTAGTTTCCTTTCTATAAACAAATTTGCCCTTCACTTTTCTTTCCATAACCTAGTTTTGCACAAAGATGCAACATCATCAGCAGCAACAACAGCAACAAGTCGCGTCGTGCTCTTGAGCACCTGCCCGAAAGGTAATCCAAGCTGATATTTGCGTCTCACTTGGCTGCTTGGGCAACACTTGTTGTTGTTGCTACTGTTGTTGTTGCTACTGTTGTTGTTGTCGCCACTTTCAATTTCAACACTTGGCAGCCGGCTAGCTATCTGGTTGAGCTCAACTGAGCTCCATCAGCCTTTTAATTACACTAATTACGATTGTTGTTTTGATACCCTTGCGGAGGGTACGTGGAATTCCCATAAGCAAGAAGAGTTAAACTGAGAGTTTTGTTAGGATATCTCATACAACAACAGACTTTTTGATTCTAAGGGTTAATTTGCACCCGATATAGTGATCCGACTTTGACCA
>JBAMBJ010004233.1:0-37829 GCA_037043495.1 Drosophila recens
AATTCGAATAATGTAAATATTTTATTTGTATTTTACAAACACAATACACATACAAAAGTGTATTGATGTCTTTTATCATTGCTTTAAATAAAAACTAAAAACAATATTGCTTAAGACTAACATAATTCTAGTAACTAATAATGTTGTAATTTGTGGAATAGAATACGTCTAGCATTTGAATTTCGACTTTAACTAAAACCTATTGTTCCAATCGAGTATTTTTAGATAATTTACCTTATTGCATTACGATTAATATTTGGTGCCATTCAATTGGAACTCAATCCGAGATGAACCTGATGCCGAATTGTGCCTACGTACTATTAAATATAATATTGTATATTGGGTTAATCCCGGCTAGCAGAGCAGAGCAATGTTGCCACTCTCATTGCCGGCCAGAATGGCCCGATTGAGGGGCAAGACCGCCAGGGAGGTGAGAACGCCACGGAATGTTTCCGGACGCAGTTTTGTGATGGTGTTCAAAGCATGCGAGTTGCCCACATCCGCATAGACGCCCACGCGATTTCCAGTTGTCGCATAGACGAGGGAGGAGCCAACGCTTTGCAGAAAGTGTGCCGGTTCCGGAGGAGGCCTGCAAATGGACCAAAGATTACAATGATTAAATGGATTACATTGAATTCCAACTGGGAGCTTACTTGAGCTGATAGTGCAGGATGCCGTCGAGAGCATGCCACACGGCGAGGCTGTGATCGAGAGCCGAGCTGATGAGCAACTGATCGCTGGGCGCCGTCAGCTGGAGCAGATCACATTCCATGGGTCGCCAGGAGTTGAGCACGATGCCGGTGCGTGTGTCCAACTGGACAATGGCACCGGAGGATAAGCCAGCGGCCAGCCAATTGCCCGACGGTGCCACCGCCAGGCAACGCACTGTGGCATTCGGCAATGCGGCATGACAGACTCTCCACTCATTCACATACTGCATGGAGCGGGCGTCGATAATCCGGACCGTTGATTCGGCGGTGCCGGCAACCACCAAGGGCGAATGCGAGGGCAGACACTTGACCACGGTGACGGCACTGTGTCTGGGCGCATCCAGAATGCCCAGCGGTCTGCCAATGAACGGATCCCACAGATGCACGCCCGCATCACAGGAGACGACATAGCGCAAGGACTCGAGGAAGCTCAGGGAATGTATGGACTTCTTGTGGGCCGTATATGTGAACTGACAAGTGGTGCTCTTGCGTCCATCGCCCTCGCTGCGCAGCGACCACAACTTGACCGTCTTATCCTTGGAGGCGGACACAAAACTGTTCTCGTTCTCCAGCGCATAAATGGCACGCACGGAGTTCGTGTGTCCCACAAATGATTGTAGCCTGATCTGCTTGAGATTCAATGCTTGGTTGTCCTTCTCGCTGCGTGTCGTCTCATGCCGCCAATAGGCCAACCAGTTGCCCTTGAGATGACGCGTGCTGGGCATGTGATCCAACTTGTAGGCCACCATGTCGAGCAGTTCCATGTTGCTGCTGGCCACCTGCAGGCGATTGCCAACGATCTGGGTGCCAAAACTGTTGGGTGCCATCGCATCTGTCACATCCACCTGGTTGACAGTTGCGGATTGACTTCGCCGCGTCGCCTGGTCGTGTCCAACAGCCGGCTGCTCGTGCTCGTGGCACAAGGTGAGCACAAACTCCAAGTTGCTCAGCGTGCGCTGCATTATGGACTCGCCCAGGAAGCGTAGAAATGCCAGGTAGGCGGTATGAGCCAGCTCCGGTCCAAATACATCCTTCAGCTCCTCCACCGCACGCTGCTGTTGACCCGGCCCGCCGATCAGCGAGAGATTTGCCAGATTCGAGCTGAAATCATTGGGTAATCCGTAGGCCTTGTTAAAGATCAGAAAGAAAGGCGCTAGCAGGGATTGGCACAGATGCTCCCGCGTCATGTCCGATCCCAGACGCACGCTCAGCGCATAGCAAGCGTCGAGAAATTTCCTGGCCAACAACGATCGACCCAAATATCCACTTGGCATCAATAGATTGGTGGAACTCAGCAGTCGCAGTATGGGCAAGAGTATTGCATCCAGGAGTATGTGCTGCAGATGCTCCATGATGCTGGCATCCATCAGGCAGGGCAACATGAACTTCACCAGCTGCAGCGAACTAATGATCGCTCCCTCCAGACTGCCCGTCATCCTCTTGGAGCACAGGGCAATCAGCTCGCTTATGTGCGGAAAATACTGCAACAGTAGAAAGTTTTCTCCGTAGAGGGCTGGAAAATATGGAATGTTGAAGAAAATAGATTAAACTAAGTATTTGTATTTCAGTTGATTATTTGAATGTATTTGCAGTTAAGGCAAAACTTCACATTTATCTGATAAGTCAAACATTTAACAATGCGCTGTTACTAACATATCTTGGCCAAAACTGACGCGATTCTTAAGCGAAATTTTGATCATGATTTGACCTCTAAGTTTATTCTGTTTCCAAAAAATTTTAATTTCGTTCAAATAATTTTTTGGCTGAAGATATCGACCAAAGCGTACTTAATAAAAAAAAATCGGAGTCTATTAACTTTGTTTTGTAAAAAATCATGCCAAATTTTATATATTTAGTGTAAACTAAGTTGAGTTGAGTGTGGTCCGGTAGCTCAGTGGTTGGAGTCGCCGACCTGTCACATAAGTAGGACTTCCAGTTTGAAAAAACAAACCGGGTTCGATTCCCCCCGTCAATGTAGTCAAACATGTGTTTTTAAATTCTTCGGAATGAAACGCAAAAATATAAACTTCCCGTCATTTAAAAAAAAAAAAAGGACAGTTGACCAAAATTAATGTAAAAATTTAAGTGGAGTTTAAGAAATATACAATAAATTAAGTAATATTAAATTAATTAGAATTAAATTGAACTGAAATGATTAAAATTTAAAAATCTGGGGGTATTCAAAATTTTTGAAGATGATCCAACATTTATTGCAAGGATTGGGGAAAACCCAGAAAACCCCAATCAGATTAAAAAGTATTAGTAGTAATAATTAGTAATAGTACAAGTATTAGAGTAAGTAAGATTAGGGATTTCTAGAAAGGAAGAGGTAAAGGGATGACTTTAATTGTAAAGTTGCTAAGTCGAAAACCAGACCAACTTTAAACTATCAAAGCTTTGTCAAAACTTATCCGATTTCTAAGTGAAATATCATTTTGATCATGGTTTGGCATTTGAACTTAATTAATTTCGTTCAAATAATTTTCTGTACTCAAGTTATCGAAGCTAAAGCAAAGGGTCCTCCATGCTCTTTTTTAAAATTTCATTTGGTTTGGTCTCTTAATTCATTCTGCATTCAAATTTAATGAATACGTTCTAATAATCGAATTCTAAGTCAGTATTATTAATGATGTCAATCTAAAATTGTAAGTTTTATTTACCTAATATCGATAATTGAGCAAAAATATTAATAAAATCGACTACAAAGACTCAATATGATATTATTTTTGTAAGCTCCAATATCCATGATACCCATTATATCGAGTCAAACTCACCCGCAATGGACATGAGGCACTCGAGGACACGAGCCGCGCTCCTGTCGCCGACAACCCGAGCATTGGCGATGCTGAAGTAGTTGAGATTGGAGGCGTCCGCTGATGTGTCACCACTGATGGAGTTGCCAACGTCCACCTCCGGCAGGAGGTTCTCCTGGCCGACATAGCAGAGGGAGAGCAGCTTCAGCAGATTGCGGGTTATGTGGCGGGCAGTGAGAACGGGACCCAAGCGATGTGACAGCCACACAAGACTCTCGGCGCTCATCTCGCTGATGCGATTGTTCTGCAACGCCTTCGCCTCCGAGATGCGTGAGATCACCGATGCCTGCAGTGAGTCACAGCCCTCCGCCTCTGTCTCCGGCTGAGCGGCCGAATCCGTTGACTCATTGACCGCCGCGCTGGCGACTTGGCTGATCAGCTCGAAGCTGTCGACGCTCTTGCGGGACCCAATGTCACAGTCGATGGCGCTCAACTGAAAACTGCGTCGTATGCTGCTCGCTGGAATCTCAATGGTGGGTGAACGGGGTCCAATCGGTGGTGCAGGCAATGTCGGCGGCGGCGTCTCTGCCTGACTCTGCAGGGATAACTTATCTGGCGACAGCTTGGCGCCGTACATCAGCTCATTGATGACCAGTTTGTCCGGTGAGCTGCCATCGGATTCACGCGCCTCCTCCGCAATGGCCGTGGACGAGGGACGCATATCAAATGAATCTATGGACTTATTCTCCTGATCCTCCTCGAAGGTGAAGAGCTCCTCCACGTCCGGCTTTGACTCCGGCTGCACGGGCAGCTGAGCTGGCGGCTCCTCGGTGGCAAAGCTGAGATTCTTGCTAGTGCGTCGACTGCCACCGCTGTGGTAATGATAGCCACTGCCCTGCTCCGGCTCCTTGTAGCCACCCACGGCCTCGATCAGGGGCGCAATGAAATGCTGCAGGAAACAGCGCAATCCAAATCGCACAATCAAGCGGAGGAGAAAGCTATGATGATAGAGCTTCACGGATTTCCTCGACTTGAAGGAGCTGCTCGAGGAGAAGCGCAAGTGTCCGGCATTGTTGTTGCCACTGTTCCCGCTGCTGCTGCTGTTGACTTCATCCGCCAGCGCATTGTTCTCCACATCGTAGAGCTTAAGCAGAGGTTGGAGCAAATACTGTTGAGTCTGGACAATGCCCAAGGCCTGGGCAATGGGATCAAACAGATTCCAGGCAGTGAGTATGGAAGTTCGCTCATCCCTTAAGAGATCTATAATGTGAGGCAGCAACAACTCCACGGGCGTAAACTGCTCGTAGGCAAAGGCCACCGGTTCCAGCAATCTGCGGACATGGGCACAGCAGGACATGACCTTGCACTCGGCAATCTTACGCTCGAAGAGCACACGCTGTCGGTCCAGCTCCGTGTACCTCGCGCACTCGCTGCCTCCATTGCAATTGAGATGCGTGTGCAGCTCGAGCAGCACAAAGTTGAGCTGGAAGGCGTGCAGAGATCTCATAAAGCCATAAACCGCCATATAATGACTGGGAAAGGGCAGCAAGCAATTGGCAAACATTGGCTCCAGCAGCTGGGCAGCATTTGTGGGCACTGGCAATCCCTGGACAGGCATCTCAGACCCTCCAGCTGCAGCAGCAGACGCACCACATGACGCACTGCCTTGGGCAGCTCCTGGACATGGAACTGGGCCAAGGTGCGACACGCAGCCAAACGGCACTCGAAGCTCGCATTGCTTGGCCCATTGCTGGTGAGGAGCGGACGCAGTCGCTGCATGGCAAACAGCTCCACAATCAGGCAGCCCAGCACCTGCAGCTCACGATCTCGTCGCTCGGCAATTAATTGATGCAGCGTCTGCTGGCGACGTGTCACCAATAGATTCTTCGACTTGGTTTGGATTGGATCACAGGCAAACAGTTGATTGGTAAACGAATGCTCCGCTGAATTCTGCTCGAATAACAAATCGCTGCTGATCATTTTCTCCTCGGGATTGGACGCGGCACGTTGCTGTGGAAAGGTGCGGGCATAGAAGGTTTCCAACTGTTCCAGCTGCTGCAGCAACAGCGCAGGATTATACTGTGTGGGCATCTCTATAAAGTTGGTCATGTTGTAGAAACTGGAACTCGAGTTGGATTGCTCGTCATGTGGACGCAGTGACATGCGTGGTGAACTCTGCTCCGTGTTGGATTTGCCTGAGATATTCAGGTTCTCTGTACTCCTAGCCAGGCGCCGGCTGCTGCTCGAACTAGAGCTGGAGTTGCCACTGTTGTTCCCATAGAGCTGGGCAAGTCGTGGCGCCGTCTTGTGGAACCACGGCGACGCATAGCGACGTGGCGGATGCGGTTGGCTGAACAGTTGGACAATGCCACGCTGGCTGAGATTACAGTGCTGATCCACCAGGCTGAGGCAGACGTTCTTCGACTTGATGGCCGGCTTGCCGCTTAACTTGTAGCTGAATAAAACAGAAAAATGCATTAAGGATTTTTAAATACATCCATATTAGTTATTTTAAGTTTCATTATTTCAATCCCGCATTGAAACCATACCTGTTATTAATCATAGTCATAAAAAATTAGATTTTTTTTGTTTAAATGTCGAACTAATGATAAAACTACGAATTTTTTCAGTTTTGCCAAATTATTTATTTACGATTACGATTACAAAAAATCAGAATTAATTTAAAATTATTAAAATTATTCGAAAATAATTAGAAACAATCAAAAATTATCTTTTTAAGAAGTCGGATTTTTTTTGATTATTTTTAATTAAATTTCAAACAAATTTAAGTGAAATTCAAGCGAAAGCGATTTCTGAGGCAACCCTGTACTATATATCTGACAATTTTAGTTTTCACTACATTATTTTTAAATTTTTAGTGAAAAACAAATCATTTTGAGCAAAACAGTTTTTTAGTTTGCCATCAGCTCTTCAGTTATTTGCAAGAAAATAACAACTAAGATGATATTTGGCTTAATTATGGAACTTTGGATGAAGCATCCCTTGCGTTCAATACGCCATCAACATCTTCGGCGACAGTTGAGCGACTGTTTTCGATTTCTGGTATTACTAATAGCCCTAGACAGCAATCATAGTCTGACTTTTCGTTTGAAAAATTAGTTTTTAATGTTAGCAAATTCAAAAAGTAGTTTTTAAATATGATGTAAGAAACTTATGTATAATTAAATAATAAAGAAGAAACATTTTTTTATTAAACTGTTTTGTTCAAAATAATTTGATTTTCACTAAATAGTCAAAAATACATCTAAATAAACTAAAATAATCAGAAATAATCACGAAAAATATTTAAAAATAATCCGACTACTTAAAAAGAATATTTTTGATTATTTCTGACCATTTTTGAATAATTGTAATAATTTTAGATTATTTCTGAATTTTTGTAATCATAATTATTGAATAATCACAAATTTTTCATCAGTGAACTATATAGTCACTACGATTATTTCCACATATAATTTAGTTGATTAGTAATTCTAATCGAAATTTAACAGGAATGATTGAAACTCACCCAAAGTTCAGGTCAATCCAATGATGCAGTCGCTCGCTCACGTACTGCGACTCCAAAGCTTCGCGATGCTTGCAGATGAAATCCTCGGGGCAGGTGGCCCAAGCGGGCAGCTCCAGATCGGGCAGATCCTCGTGAATGCTCTTGAATATCATGGGATCCGAATAGAACTCGGGTATACACTCATCCGGTGTCCATTCCTGCAGGCGTTGCATGGACACGGGATACTCGGCGGGCACCCAAATGGGACGCACATGGGCACACAAGATGGACTGCGGTGTGCGTCGTGCCATGTACACAAAGTACGTGATCTCGGAGAGAAAGTCGGAGACATGATGCGGCACCTGTTCCACAGATGTCACAGCTGCCTCGGCCGTGGTGTGTGTGTGCTGTGGTGTGGCATGTGTGTACATGAGATCCAGGTGAATGTCGCCCTTGTTCAGACGGTATTTGCTCCTGGTCAAATCACGCCAATTCAGGCCATTGCGTCCGGCAAAGTCCGTCACCCAGGGCATGATGTGATGATGGGCAGCATCGCTGAGACTCCGTCCGCAGGCATTGTTCAATATGGTGAGATAGTCAAAGTTGGACAACTGACCGTTGCACCACATTTCGCAGTATTCCCGCAGATTGAACTGAGCCGGATCGTAGGCCAGCTTGAGATCAATGGTGCTGCTGGAGACCAACTGCTCGGGAGATTCCGGCAGTTCGGGGCAGCTCAGTGGCGACATGTCCACCGTTGCCATGGGTTCGCCCAGCAGCAGATTGCACTGCAGGCGTGGCAGCACCTGCAGCCAGAGATTCTCGCGCAGCATCACGTGCTGCAGTCGCAGATCGCCCAGGAACAGGCCTTGTGCCTGCAAATGACGCGACAGCTGCAGCAGCTGATAGATGATGAACAGCGTCTTGTTGTAGCCGCGTCCCAGCACCGCGGGACTGTAGGTGATGCAATCGTACAGGCTGCACTCCAACGCCGGCGGATAGTGCAGGACGCAGTAGTGTGTGCTGGTCTCGATCGCCACCAGAGCGGGCAGCACATTGGCATGACAATCGCCAGCCAGATCCGGATCATCGCCAGCGCCTCCATCGCCCTCCTGCTGCTGGCAGTGCAGCACGGGGCAGTTGTAAATGCGCTGGATTAGCTCCCGGAGCACCACATCATGAGGCTGAAGGCCGCTGCCTCCGCCTCCTCCAATCTTGGACTGCGCTGCTCCACTTGATCTACACTGCTTGACATGGGCGCCCGCATACTGCTTGTAGGCCGCCTCCCAGAGCTGCTTAAAGTTGATACTGGCCACATTGGACACCGCCTGGGAGTAGCTCAGTGGCAACTGTCCACCACTAGTTTCTCCACTCGCAGTTCTTGGTGGCAGCGGATACGCCTTGCGCTGCGGCTGCTTGCGGTACGTTTGCACCAGGATCCGTGTCCAGGGGTGCTCCAGTGGCCCCGTGGGATGCGCCCGCCTGTCCAGCTGCGGCCAGTGCGTGAAGGGCGAAAGTTTGCGGTGGCGCTCCAGCGACTGCAGCCAGGCCTTATCGCATATCAGCTTGTAGACGCCCTCCTCTGACTCACGGACAACATGTTGCGGATTAACACCGATTTCCAGCCATATCGCATCGTCGCTATCAGCCATGTCTGGGCCAGCAACATTCAACTCAACTAAATTTATAAGTTGAGGGCCTTTCTTTTGGTCACACAACAACAAAACTAACTGTGCAAATACATATAGTGTTGGACAAAGCTCACTAGTAGTGTTGCCAATTCAGCTATTTTCCCGCTAGATCTAGCGGGCTGAAATTGGCAATTGCGGGCTAGATTGACAAATAGCGGCCAGCGGGAATTTTAGCTATTTTTCATTGTGCACATCCTCAGCACTTCAAGGTGGGATTCAACCAGTATTGAAGGGATTCTGTTCCAATACTCGAACGTCAACCTTATTAAGTGGTTCAAATTAAAGGATAACACAAGCTATTTGTCCCGAAGTGTACATCTCCGTAGATGCAGCAGGAAATAAAAGATTTTCGGCACTGGCATCATTTGCCTTTTTTTTATCGCTGCCATGATCAAACGAAGAGATGAAAAGAGACTTAAGTCAAATGAACAACGTCAAAACTAAACTTCGAAATTAAATGTCCGTTCAAAATTTTAACTCAATTTTACAAATGAGGTATTTTATCTGTTCAACTTATGTATATTTTATAATATTACTATTAACATTTAATTTCAACTTGCGAAGTTTTCAAAAATACTGGATTAAATCAATAAAAATATCGTTTTACTACTCAGCGTTTTTTTTAGCTACCAAAAAAATTTTCTGGCTATTTCTAGCTTTTTACAAAGGCTCGTTTAGATTTTTTATGACACGAAGGGTTGGCAGCGCTGCCAAGACAAAGCACAGTCGAGCATGCGAAACATTTTAATAAAAAGTCTTTTGGAGTTACTTTAGGTATTATTATTTATAATAATTTATATCTCATTTAAAAAAATAGTCATTAAATATTTTACAAGAATTGGTAATTTTTTTTTGTTATATCGCAAATAAAGACATGCGCATCTCTAGCTTAGTCGTTGGCTGTTACACAGCACTATCAGCTGTGCACATATGCTAAAAAAAATACTAGAAAAAATACATGCTATCGATAAAATGTCAAGCGATAAGCATGCGCAGCGCGCCGCGATAACATTTCAAATTTAAAAAACTCAAATTAAGCTTAAGTTGAAATGGCTTAAAATATAATAATTTTTGTGTACTCTGCACAACTTTCACAAGTAAAATATGTGTTAAAGGTAAAACTTTTAATTGTCGGGCTTTTAGAAAACCGATTTGCGACGGGTCAACGGCCAAACAATGTGCTATTTATGTGTGTCGAGTTCAAAAGGCCGGCGGCGACCTTAGCAAAAGAAAAAATAACAATAACAAAAATATGCTGTTGAAAACACTCGACGAGCGCTTGTTGACTGGTCGCAGAAGCCAATGTCAAATTGTTTTTAGTAAAAGACAAAAAAAGACTTGAAAATAAACAAATTATTTTAATAACATTAAGTAAATATGACTTGTTATTAACTTGCACCACTTGCTACATATATACATACATAATGGGGCAATGCGATACGGATACGAGTTCACTTCATTTACTGATCTGTGAAATGCCTCGATAGGCGTGCTTTCACTTTCATTGACGTCCTTATCAGCACAATTCTGAGTGTGTTTGATTATGCAAAATGTTTACGAAAGCAATTACTTAATGATGAATAAACCAAAGAAATTAAAACAAAAGGCCAATGGCGGATAGAATACATTCGTATTTATGTTATGTATAATATTTAAATGACCCAAAAGTCCAGTTTAATGACAGATTTCGAGAGAATTGAAATTAGAACCTGTTTCATTTAATCTGCGTCTTGATTAAATACTTATGTTTTCATTAAATATGCGCATATTTTAAACATTTATGTGAATTGTTTCAAATTTCGACAAATGAAAATGAAGATATTGTATAATATATTTTCTACAGCTTTTCGCTTTTTAGACCCCGTACTTAAAAAAGTACAGGGTATATTAACTTTGTCACAAAAAAAAGTGCGTAACAGGTAGAAGGAGGCGTGGCAGACCCCATAAAGTATATATATTCTTGATATTGATATTTTAGATTTTGGATCGATTAGTTGAAAATCAAGTCTCAGTTAGATAAACTTATTTGTTGCTTCAGATATCTGAGCCAAACCAACAGAGTATGCATGTGGGATGATCCCATACATCCTGACCAAATTTTGTTAAAATCGAACCACTGTATCATATAGTTTCCATTGGAACGATCCGTCAAACATCAAGTCTTAGTATGAAAAACTTTTTTGTTGTTTGAGATTTCTAAACCAAACTGACAGAATTTGCATATGGGATGGTCTTATACATCCTGACCAAATTTGGTTGAAATCGGACCACTATATCATATAGCTGCCTTAGGAACGATCAGTCGAACATCAAGTCTTAGTATGAACCACTTTTTGGATGCTTAAGATATTTGAACCAAAAGCGATTTATGCACAAACTCTTATTTTAGGCAGTCTTCGCTTTTCCATAGTAAGTACGAGGTCTCCGACAGTCGGGTAAGCTCGCCTGTGGCACCGTCCACTAGTTTTTCTCATGCTGCAATCTTGTCTTGTCTAATCTTATCAATGGGGTCTGTAAACTCCGACTGGTTTGGATTCTAAGCTATCGTTGTTGTTATTGTAATAGTAATTATTTACTTTGTTATGTCGGCAGCTAAAAGAGAAGAATCCACCAACATATTGTTATAATGTTACACCTGCCTGCCTGTAAGGTCAAGGTGTACCATTTGTTGACTGTTGAGTTTTTATTTGAGCAGTAGTTTTTTGTAGTCGCCGGAGACTGAAGACTATTACCATTAAAGAGACTATTACCAGTATGCGGAGAGAGTAGGTCAGCTGCCAAGTAAAAAACTGCCAATACTCATAGAAAGGCTAAAATAAATAAAATACACGTTTTCCAGCCTTACAAAATTTCCAAATACGCTACAGCTGCCGGAGAAAACAACTGATAAATAAATGTTGTCAAAAAAAGTGCAACTTCCGTTCTTTATATGTAAATTGTCAGCTAAAAATATTATTTATAAATGTTATGCACATTTTGCACATGTGTCTCACGGCTCTGACTTTATTAAAGGCCCGTCTCTCCGATGTCGGAGTACCCTGAATTCCGGTTGTGTTTTTATGAGGAAGCACACGAGTAAATATTTAAAAATGTAACAATTAAATTTTTTTAATTCAATTGACAGCGGAACACTTTTGCACATTTGCATGCTAAAGTTTCTTACAACATTTCACACTTTTAACCAGCTGTGCATATAGAGTCGTAAAATATTTATATAAGTTATTAAATATGGAATTTGTAAATATACCTATATATATATATGTATGTATAGTATATAAGCAAGCCTCCCACTGATCGGTTGCATTAATAATATACTCTCGCGAGGGGCATTGTAATTTTATCATTAAGGGAGGCGTGGCAGACCAGAGATTTTGTTCCGAACTTTAATAATCAACCTTAATATGATTAACTTCCTTTTTCCTCAAGATATCTTGACTGTACTCAAAAATTGTGTAATTGGTCTACTATATAAAATAGTTTTCATAGGTATGATGCGTCAAAAAACTTGGAATTAGTATGAACAAACTTTGTTGTTTTTGAAAATATTCCAAAAAATCATAAATTCTGTAATTTAATTTTTGTTAAGAAATCTTTTTGGGTTTCAAAATATTTTTTTTTACTTAAAATATAGAAGGTTTTTTTTTAATTTACAGAGCTTTGCAAAAGTATCAAATCTTCAGCGCTACAAAGAAATTTTATTTTTCTTGTTATTAATTTATTTTATCACTTTTTTGTATTGTTTATAAGTGAAAATGAAAGGATATCGATGCAAGAACATATTTATAATTAGGGCATTGAACAGGTTTCGGAAATGCTTGGAAATTCACAATATATAATATGATTGCTTATAATTATCAAAGGCGGCAACTGCCATTGAGGTTCTAATGAGCTGCTCAAGCAATTAAGATATTGGGTATAATCACCTGGAATGACACATGCTTGGCTCAAAACCGAAAAAGGCAATAGATTGTAAGCGTGCGACTTCAATAAATTGAGTCACATGTTGTCAGATTTATGGGATTAGATACAATTGGTTAACCTATAACATTCCGAAATCTGAAATCTTATCAATCGTAGGTGTAGTTAAATCGAGTTTTAAGAACTAAGGTAATATTTTTGCTACTCTGGTACAAAAGTCATTGAAAGTGTTGCAGAATGACTATAAAGCTTGTTGTGGTCGCTATAAAGATTAGAGTGTATATTATTATTAGTACCGTTGTAAAAGCTATATTTAAGATAGCAAGTTGCCCAGTTTATAACGTGTACATAAGTTAGATAATCGCAGTCAAGGAATATTACCTTACTAAAACTAAAAAATAAAAAAAAAAACCCAAGATAAATGTGTAGGGTAAAGATCAAAACAGGCTGGCCGACTCCAATCGACAGACGTTGCGGCTTGACAGCCTTCGATTTTTGCCGGCACCCGTTAAGATCACTCAACTCAAGTCAATTCTCTAGAGATTGAGACCCAGCCACTCCAGCCAAAGTAGTTCAAGTCTCGTGACGATACAACAAAAAAATAATAATAATAATAAAAAAAACAACAAGAACTTGTGGTTGCGAATTTTCCAGGCATTGCGACCCTCGACATGCCATAAGTAACCTCACATTTATAGCAACTATATAGCAATTTTAATTATTTAAGCATTTATTAACTAGTTTTCTATTTTGTTGCTTGCACTTTTGATTTACAACTGTGCTGAAAATTGTTGAAAAAACTTGCATGTGAACGACACGTTTCTGTGCTTATTTCATAAAAATCTGTTAACTTATTTAAAAGCAAAAAAGTTTTGCAAACCTATCTTGTTAAGCAAATATTCAAAATATTTGAATAAAATTGCATTTTTCCTATTGTCTAGTGTTTTTTTTTGTTCACCCTGAAAATATATTTGTTATATTTATCAAACAAAAAGTGTAGACTGATTTGTAAATTTCATTTGAAAGCTGTCAAGTGACTCTCATTAAGCTAACTAAGTTTTCATCGTCAAACAAGTCATTTCACCAATTAATTGCCAGAGCTGATTGGAAATTGGTTTAGTAGTATAGTGTGAGAAAAACAAGTATTATTTAATAGGTTTTTTATGGCCAGCTGCCACTTGGGTATAATCGATTAGCATTAGAACCGTTTGAGAATTATAAGCGCCTTCTATGATAATTGTACATATTTATTTTTTCTTAATTTTTTAAGACAAATAATTTGTTTTTAAAATTTGCAATCTTTTTAAAAAATTTGATTAATTTATTTATCCACTTTTATTTTTTTTTTCATTCGAATCATAATTAAGTTAAAGAGTGTTGTATTAGTATTAGAACCATTTGGGAATTATAAGCGCCGTCTATGATTATTTTATTAATTTATATTTTCTTAATTTTTTAAAACAAATAATTTATATATAAAAAATGTTCAATACTTTTAAAAAATTTTATTAATTTATTTAACTATTTTAATTATTTTTTCATTATTTTTTGAAAAGTATGAAATTAATGTAACTATCATTTAATTCGAGTCATAGTTGTATTTAATCTGTCTTATTATTTGAGAGCTGTAGAACTATAAGAATGTATATTCTCAAGGTTAAGTATTTAATGTATCTCTGAATTGAATTCTCTCTTGGCCTTGCAACAGTCACCACATTGTGGCATCGTCCCCTAATTAAGATCAAGATTATTCACACAGCAAGTGACACTTGGAACAAGATGTGTTCCAGCTGCTGGACAAGCTTCCCCCAACATGTTTCTCTTGATTCCTGCCGCTTTGCTTCCCCTGCTGAACAAATGGATGTGCTTTACTTTCTTGACACTTGGACATGTGATTTTAAAATATGTATGTATGTCGGAAATTGAGAGTTGAATGAGGCATAATTTCCCTTTATAAGCTAATCAAGTGAACATCTTCTTCTGGCTTCCTCTGCAGTTCTTTGCTATATTCTGTCCTTCTGCTGATATGCATCATTTTGTGGATCCAGAGGCGTCCACATTGCCAAGAGGAGGAGTTCCATCGAGTGGTTCGCTTTTAATTGACCCACACGCAAAAATATGTGGCGCCCAGTTTCAGTTCCAGTTTCATCAATTCAAAGGTCACAGTCCGCACAGTCTACTGATTGACAACACTTTCCTCTCCAGCCACGTCGCATACCATAAATAGAAATATGTCCATACATACATAAAGTATCTTCATTTCATTCGCTTCAATTAAGTTGTATGAATAAATAACGCAAAAAACTCAAATGCAAGTTATATATGAAGAGAGTATGGTCAGTCTATATATATGTATACATGTATATATATGGTATATATGTATGAGTGTATTCGTAGACCAGCTCAAGCCGGATATATTTTCGGTCAGGGACACTCTGGATTCGGTTTGAGCCGGATTTTGGGCTTTACATGGAAATATTCCAAATGTTTGCTTGCAATTTTTATACACTTACAAGAGATCATTATAATTTTATATTAAGTGTGTGAAAATATTCATTTTTGTTTTATTTGACTAGTAAAAAAGTAGTAGCGTTTCATATATGTTCTGGATTAAATAAATAAATGAATATTGTAAGAAATTAAATGAACAAATAAAACTTCTTTTTATCTCTCTAAGAAAACTATTTTTCATTGGAGAAAGTCATCTTTATATACTTATTATTATCTTAACTAAAGTAAACAAAATATTAGTTTATTTATAAAAAAATTAAGTCAGAATATAACATCGGTTTAGCACAGTATATCAATCATAACTCTCAGTCATTAAAAGATTCGGTTTTTCATGGTAAAATTAGTTATAGAACTTTTAAATGAGATTATAGACTTTTAAAATGATCTTAATTGAACCCATAAACTATTATTCATAATTTCAGTCATTTAAGTAGAGTATTTCTTGGTATTATTTGGCATCTTTATTTTTTTATTGAAATGTTGTACAAACATTTCAATTTCAATTTCAATTACAGGCCAAACCATGGAGCGAGATATGGCTGATGGTTCGCTGACTTATGGGCCAATTAAGAAGCGACAACAATGAAGACAGAAGATCATCACATATACATATATATAGCTCCGAAATGTCTGATCCGATCATTTCAGATTGGATTGTATCACATGCGTGGGCAATTGTGAGTGCAAAAAGCGCGATCTGTGGAGATGCGATGAGATCTGATATGTTTTGGGTGCGCATTAATTAAAGCTGACAGCATTTAATAATTGCATGGTGTGATCCGGGGTTACGAGAGGTAAGAGTAGCATAAATACAAATACAAATGCTGATAGCATTTAAAATTAATAAATATGTTGAATTAATGGCCTTTATTATCAATTAATATGCCATTTCCTTTTGACACTCGAGTTTCAAAAACAAAAACTCTTGAACTATATAGAATACTTAGAAATATATGTACATATATATATTAAATAGGTACATATATGGACTTGAGTGTTTGCTCTTGATTATCTGACTTGTCGAGTTCAATCGTTCAGTAACTCTGTGCAGTCTGTACAAAGTGTGCCATTGATAATAGCAAAAAGCAAAAGCAAAAGCAAAAAAATTAATAAAAAGGCTGATAAACCTGAATGCCCATAATACAGACATATAGACATTCATATGTATATATGCACATGTGTGTAATGAACATAAGTAAATGATTAAAATGTCGCCAAGTACTTTGTTACTAAATTGATTGCATGTAAGCAGATGACGTTCGCTGATAGGGATTTGATAATCTCATAGCGATTAACAATACCCTGCACCTATGGAAATGGGGTAACGGATCTGTTCCGAATTATGAGAATAATTTTGAAAGAAAATTTTAAATCTAATCTAAAAATACAAGCGGACAAGGCTATCCGTTACTTATTTAAATAAATTGAAAATATTTTTTATTGCATGCTTTTAGGCACTTACATTGCTTGATACTTAAATCAGGCATTACTACCAAAGGATGCAGCAATTGCGGTGGCTCATCAATCGAAGAAGCACCATGACACTAAGAGCCAAACGAGCTGTCTACGTACACTGTGTCGCCCCGATCTGGCTCTATGGCGTGCAGATTTGGGGAATAGCTGCCAAATCCAACTACAAGCGCATTCAAACCTTGCAGAACCGAGCAATGCGACAAATCACAAACTGCCCCTGGTATGTACGTGGCTCCACTCTTCACCGCGACCTCAAGCTTCATACAGTGGAAGAGCAGATAGGAAGACACACCAGCAGATACAGTGATCGACTGACAAGACACCAAAGTTTACTCGCCAGACGACTTCTCCCAGCCAGGCCTTTGAGGCGATTAAAAAGATTGGGTTTCGCCAAAACAATTGGCCAACTCCCTCAGGCGCCCTCATAACTATCTGAGCTCATCGTAAATCCTTTGCGTTTAGCAACAGGTTAGGTCTTCTTTTTAATATATTAATTGTGTTGGTTATGTCACTAATTTAAATGAACGGATTCCACACTTGTCTAATAAACTTTGTCATTGTTATTGTTGAAAAAAAAAAAAACAAAAAAAGCCATTACCACCTTTCTATTTGTCTGATCTTGTTGCGTTTAAGTAGGATGATAGATATATCCCCTTTTACTTTTTTTTTAAGTTACGTGTTTAAATATTAAAATGATCCAATAATAAATACAAAAATGTGTCTATAACTAAATAGATGAGAGTCGCAGTTAAATTGTTAAGAGTAGTATTTCCCTTTACAAAGCTGTCGTTCTAATTATATACTATTGGTATTAACGATGAGCTGAGATAGATCTTCTGAATATGCTTAAAATTGTTTAAAATGAATCGCGCTAGAGCAATATATTTATCTCGCCTCTGGAATACGTATCACGTTTCAACTATAAAAATTAACCGCTGGCAATGATCATTCATTAAGATCGCGTTGGCAAAACGCTCAGGTTACGTTCATCAAAAAACTATGTATTACTTGAATGTTCCATGAATTGTATATACTAATTATATAAAATATTTAAACTTATCAGTACGTAACCGCATCAAACCGCAATTATTTAACCCATGTAAATGAAGAGAATTACTGTACAAAACTGCAAACCAAAAAAACAAAACAAATAGTATATATACAAACACTATATATAGTATATCTACCATATATGTATGAGTGTACTTTTGCATGAACGAAAATAGCGTGCTCGACTAATAGTAATAGTAAAAAAAACTATTCACTTTAGCACCCGCCTAGAAACAACTTTACCAACTCTAGAATAGAGCCCCCTCAGAACCCAATAGTTAATTGCATTGCACTTATGCAAAACGCAATAAACCACTTCTAACTGGTAACGGTTTTTAACAAAAGTTTTTATTGAATTTAATTGTTTTACGTTTAGAATACTCTACTAAACGATCGGGCATTATGGCATTTGATAAGTTCTTTGCTTCAAAAAGATTAGATTCGGTTCTAGCTCTAAAAATCCAAGAATTTGAGAGATTTAAATTATTTACACCCCAAATCAAATAGGAACAGTTCCTGAATCGAGTTCCTGATAAGGCATAAATTCTTTCAGGTAGTTCACAAATTCTTATCTACTTACTAGACATTCAAATTAGTTCATTTATTGCCAAGCTTTTATTTTATTTTTATTTTTCAAGTGGCGTTGAGATTATCTATGATTTATGTGTCTTTTTTTTGTATTTATTATTACTTCCATCAAGCATAGATTAGCTTAATACAAAATTTGATAATTCATATCGGAATTTAAAAAAAAATTAAATATATTTGATTATTATTTTTTACGATTATCTATTATTACTATTCTATATTATTATTTTTTTTATTTTTTTACTGTCAAACTAAAAGCAGCCGAAACTAAAGTTTAAAAAATTTAAATGACAAAACAAATTAAAGTTTTAAAGAAAAAAGCTGTTTATGTAAATGCATATGTACATAGCTTACACAGTTAGAAGTTTGTATTTAGATGCGCATAGAAACGTAGATAGTTCACAGATACTTAAGTATCTGGTGCACGTGTACAATTGTTTAATGATTTTGCAGCGAAAACTGTTAAATATCGAAAGTAATGGAAACGAAATCGAAGTCGGAACGGGAACGGGAATGTTTTCAGCTTGGGGAGGAAAACGGGAACGAAGGCGATACAAGTGGGCAGTTTTGTCAGATAGCGCGATTTATAAGTGGTTAAACTATAGACATACTTGTATATATATTTTATATATGCACATACAAAACTTGTGACTCCTTGACGGAGCAGCAGCAGCGGCAGCGGCGCTTTTTAACGATCAATAAACGACGCTAACGGCGACGCCAGCAGCGTAAACTCCAGCGACAGCAGCAAATCAGTCGCAGTCGCAGCAGCAACAGCAGCCGACGCTGACGCAGACGTCGCAGCAGCGCTTATCTGCTCGCATATAAACTAAAGTCAGTGGAAATAATTTCTCATTTGAAATTAACCAGTCGACGTGCGCGGAAGGCAGAACAAAAGCGCGAAGATCGGTGTGGTGTGAAAAAAAAATAAAAGAGAGCTGAAAATACGAAGCCAAAAGTCCAGAAGAAGTGCGTGTTCCAGTGTTCGAACGACGACAGTTCGATTTCGACTTCCATTGCATATTCCAGTCTCGTGCGCAGTACGATTAAAGCTGCCGTTGCGTGCGGTTCTATTCACTGTCCTTTCTTCTGCCTTCTTCTCGCTCTCCCACTCGCTCTGTTCGTTTCTCTCCTCACTTCGCTTTCTGTCTGTTGTATCTGTTCTTGTTGCGCATGCGCCAAAGTGAAAAGTGTTGAAAAGTGCGAGCGATAAGAAAGGATTGGGTGGCAATTGCCATTTATTTCCGTACGCCGAGATAAGCGTAAAAAGCAGCCGTGGCGAAGGAATTGGCCAACTTATTAACGTTGCAGGAGAACAGGGCCGAAATGACACAACAACCACAATGGGGCATAAGCCTATCAAAGTGTAAGTGCAATATTCATAATGTGTGTGACTGTGTGTGTGTGTGTGTGTAAGTGTTGTGTTCAAATTCAAATTCAAATTCAAATTCAAATTCAAATGGGTTTTCGAATTCGTTGAACTCTGGCTTTAACATTCTTGAAATGCTTTAATTATTGTTTAACCGACATTGACCGACAACAGCAACAACAACACTTGAATGCAAAACTTAAGTATAAAGTGTACATAGCTGTACATATGTATGCATGTATGTGTGCATATATTATAAGTATGCTTGTATGTGTGTTATAATAAACAATGACAAAACGTATTTTATTTCTTTGCATTTGCACTTCCGATTCAGTTCTTTATTTTTTTTTTTGTGTATTTCGTACATGTTTTGGTTACGGATATAATATGGTTTGATCTTTTTGTTGTATTATTATTATTTATTTTTTGTTAACTTTTGTTCGGCATTATGATGCCAGGCACGCGTCAACATAATCATCAATAATTTTGCGATCTATTGCTCTTTAATGTGCCTATTTCTATGTACAAATGACGACGTCGCGACGTCTCCAACAATAATTTGCATGAGAATTAAGAAAGCCGAACGCGGTGACGAACTCAACTCAAAAATACGTAAATACCAAACTAGGCTCTCCGAATTCTTGATTCTCGATGTGCCTAATCGTATTTGTAGGGTGACTAACTTTTTGAATGGCGGCTTATCGATTTCACGGCCCTTTTGGTATTGAAAATAATTCCTGAATAATTTTAAAAACTTATTTTCGACCCTTAAACTATATTTAAATATTCAGACAAATAGCTTAACTTGTCTTTCTTTTTACTTTGTAATTTATTGAATGTCTTTTTTAAATTGTGACAATAAAATAAAACATGCTAATCGTCTTGATATATGTAAATTTAGAATATCATTTAAACTCGAAAACAAAGAATCCAACACGTGCCAAGTACAAAAACAATTTTCAGACATATGAATGTCTGCGACAAAAACGATATGATTTCAAAAATGTATATCAAAAACTAAAACTAAAAATATAAATAGTTTGAGAGTCTCGTTCCAAAATTTGTTCGAAAAAGTATTGAAATATTGAACGAGACAACAGAGAAAGTAACTATACATACGAAATAATCTTTTTGTTTTCTGAATTTTTTTAAAGTATAGATGATATTTTATACACAAACTCTATCATAGATCATAATACTTATGTTAGCAACTAATACAGCCTATAAGAACATTTTCTTTCTTTTTTAATCATGAATAAATATCATTGAAATTTCGACTATCATAGAAAACGCCGGCAATAAAATAATTATTTTGTTTTTTTTTGAGGCTAGCGGTAGCTTGACCTCCTTATAGAGCCAACGACGACCATTTCCTTTCCATTGTTTTTGGGCAAGGTCAATGTAATAAAAGAATTCTTTTTTTATTTCATTGGTTTCATAATATTTCTGCCCGCTTCTCTATCTCTCCCTCTGTCTCTATTTCTTTTGTAAGAATACAGAAATTATAAATAAATATGAGCATAAACCAAAAAAAAAGGAGAAAAGAAAAATGTTGTAACTTCGCGAACAGGAATTTATTGTACGAGAATGTTTATTTGTTTTCTACGCGTTTTTATTTGTCATATGCAAATGTTATTATTGACAAAAATATTATTCTTTAAAGTTATTTCTTTTTTTGAGTTTTTTTCTGTAAACGTGAGTTAGGTACTTAAATAAGTGTGTGGACTCAATGAGTCTCTTGACACTTGTGACTGACAATTCGTCATTTGTCAGCAGTCGCTGTTGAGGCTTATCATTAGGCTAGTGGAGGTCTTATTCTTGGATTCTGTTAAGTTTTTTTTTTAAGTACATCCAGTCAGTCATTGATATGCATGCTTGGACTCATTGAACTCTCGCCACAATCGCCACTTTTGCCTTATCCGAATCCGAAGTCGAAATGGATCGGTGTACGCATATCTTTAGCCTCGTTTTCAATTATTATTTTTGCAAGACTTAAGCATTATCTTGGCTTTAAAGTTGTGTAAAATATGCAAATGTAAATACGATGATTACAAGTCATATATACAAATATATGTACTATATAGCGCTTAAATAATTTATAAGGTGATAATATAATTAAACGAGTCAACGCTTATCTTAAATCTCAGTATCATGAATCATTTAAGTAGCCGTATAAACTTTTAATTCGCGTAAACAGAGTTTATCCACTTAAAATAGCTAAAAATATATGTACTCGTTTGGAAGTTAAAGTCATTATGTACATATATTATATACTTCAACTTTTAAATGGTTGTTGTCACATGGTACGACTGTTGTTAACTAAGTTTCTATCCGGAAATCAAATGCACATATGTATATAAATGTTTAATAATCGGTTAATGTGGCTATAATTGCCATATCTTATCATAAATCCTAATGGATTCAGGGACTAAATACTTGGCACATGGTCTAGATTCGACAATGGTATCTATAGCTTGTATCTATACTTATATACTTATAATATGTCGTCTAATCATGATCGGGCTGTCGACTTGAGTGAATTATGACCACACTCGAGTGATTAGCACCCCATTTACATATAGTATAAACTGTACGGTGTTCCGATTTGGCGCTTGTCTTATCGATATCATCGATGTGGTGGTTGTTGTATTTGTATTTGAGAATCGTGTTGCTTATAAATTTTAGTCGGCTTTCCGTTGAAGTATCTGTTAAATAATACGACAAATATTGAGACATCATTAAATTGTCAGCTTCAGTGGAACTACGTAAATATATTTATACTCGCATTTATGAATGTTAATTTATAGTTCACATAAAGTTGTCCGACAATGA
Organism: Drosophila recens; assembly: GCA_037043495.1. NCBI lineage: Eukaryota > Metazoa > Arthropoda > Insecta > Diptera > Drosophilidae > Drosophila > Drosophila recens. The sequence goes on from JBAMBJ010004233.1 coordinate 22,404, forward strand.
CGTATTTCAGCTTTATTGTTCTCTATCTCCCTTCCACTCGTAAATTAATATAATATCTTCAATTATAATTTGAATACCAGAAAAAAACAACTAACAGATCATTCAAATATCCATAGAACTGGAATTGGGAGTGAAGCGTGTATAATTATAGTTGTGAGAATCAGAACATCAACAATTATTCTTGTCATTTATATAAATACACACATTTTTTTGCTCTAATAATATTGTCATGAATTGGACTGCGATACAAACAAATTGTTAGCTCTTCGATTACTTAATAAATATGGTACATAAACTCTATAAATATGCGTGGGGGAATTGTGTTAATAAATGTGTTGTTGTTAACAATTGATTTCTGGCATCTAATAAGAAAAGTCTTATTTTTTTAAATTCTGTTTATTAACTTGACTGAAAATAAACCAACTTGTTTACATTAATTAAACCTTCAGCTATTGACATTCCAAAAAAGTACTTTTATGGCCAAAATTTCTAAATTGAAAAATCAACAAAATCAATTTGTTGTCGTTGCTTTAGGGCCCACACATTGTAGGTGCCAAAAGAGAAACAAAGGGGGCAAAAAGTAATTCTAATTGCCAGGCAACTGGCGCTTTATGATCCATCATGAGTTGTTGTTGAAATACTTGATGGACTTATCGCAGATCTATGGCACTTGAACTTATCAAGACATAATTCCATTTAACCTATTAGTATTATATGAACGAGTACGGGCCATAAACAGTACTCTCCAGCAATCGGAAAGGAACAATTCCAAATGCCCACCATAAAGTTAAGGCCATAATTCCCAAAAGTGTAGTTATAATGAATGCTATCGATATTTACAATAAATTCATAAACAAGTTGAGTAATACCTACTGGCACAATATATCTGCCCAACACTATGCTAAGCTAATTATTTTTATAAAGTCATAAAATTCCAGACCTAACTAGTTACCTATTATAATTATAATTTTTTACATTTTTACTTAGTTTAAATTTTATTAGTCTGTAATAGACATTTAATGTTATTTTTATTGTTTATTTAATTTCCTTTTTTAAACAAAAACCAAGTTGTTTAAGGTTGAGTAAAGCTTTTTATGTATGAGTTGGTTTTTTTTTTAATTGTATCTAAAGTTAAAAACAAGTTTAGCCGAGTGCAAGTGACTAACATTGACAAACTTTACAGTTTGATGTAATAGAAACTACATACCAAATTTGCTGACTCTACTTCCTATAGACTATGAGATCAATCAGTTAGTTAAGTCGGTTTTGACTCAACTTGCTGTCGATTAAGAATATAAATGAACGTTACCTGTGGCACAAATTTCTAAACTTTTGTTCTACTAGTTTTTTATGTAGATTACAGTTTCGTAAGTTTTTCCCAGTTGAGTAAATTGTAATTTGTATTATTGTGGGATTTACTCACACGGGGAATCTCCAAGTCATTGCATAGAATCGTTTCAACCAATTTCATAAAAATAAACAAATAGTTATAAATATATTTAAGAGTCGTAATCAAATTCAATCTGTAGTTTATCAACATAAATTGATGTCTCTCTAATTGAATAATTTTTAACGAAAATTCGTCAAACTTTTTATTCGCATGTTAAACGAAATCAATTTAATTATTTGAAAGACAATGCGAAATATTCAAATCGTGCACATTGACGTCAGAATTTTAAGTATTTTATTATTTTATTATTTGAGCAATTTAGTAATTTAGTATTTCAGCATTTTTATGAATTGTTAATTGTTGTTGAAAACCTAAATTTTAACTGCAACTTTCGCTTCTCTTCGCATACAGATTTTATCATACCACAACGTGTGATATTGGCCATCATGGGCTTTTTGGCCATTCTCAATGCCTACACGATGCGCGTCTGTCTCTCGCAGGCCATCACCGTCCTGGTGGCCAAGAAGAACATCTCGGATGATGGTGAGAACGATCATGCGATTTGTGAACCCGACGATTTGGACGAGGGCGGCGCGGCGAGCGGCGGCGACTACGAATGGTCCGAGGAGCTGCAGGGATTGATTCTCTCCTCCTTCTACATTGGTTACATTGTCACCCACGTGCCCGGCGGTCTTCTGGCCGAAAAGTTTGGCGGCAAATGGACTCTGGGTCTGGGTATCCTGTCGACGGCTGTCTTTACCATGCTTACTCCACTGGCCATCACATTGGGCGGCTCCGATTGGCTGATTGTCACCCGTGTCCTCATGGGTCTCGGCGAAGGCACCACATTCCCCGCTTTGAGTGTACTCCTCGCCGCTTGGGTGCCGGCCAACGAACGCGGTAAACTGGGCGCTTTGGTGCTCGGCGGCGGTCAAGTGGGCACCATTATGGGTAATCTGCTGTCTGGCGTCTTCTTGGAATCCTACGACTGGTCGTTCGTCTTCTACTTCTTTGGCGGTCTTGGCGTTATTTGGTTCGTCATCTTTGTAAGTATTGTGCCTAAACTTCAAAACTCAAAACCTCATTTAGTACTATATGAAAGTAAGCCTCAAATTTGTGAAAAGTCTTTTATGAAATTCCAGCTTAAATTGCCTTTAGATCTCATATTACATCAATGGTTTATTGAGTAATAAATAAAACTTTTAATACGATTTTTATTCAGTATATTTATGTAAATGCTTATTAGCTTTATGTTTGTCATCAAAAGAAGCCTAAGCATTTAAGGCACCTTTGTTAAATGCCAATTAAATGAAACTTTTAATTTAATTCGACCTAAATTACCATCAAAAGCTCTAGAAATCATCAAGTATATGAGAGCTTATTTTTAAATTCCTGCTCAAGGCATATGAATGTTTAAAAGTCTCTTAAGTCTTCGATGTCTACTTATGAGGGACTGTAATCATTATAAGTTTTATTAAAAAAATGATGAAATAATTATTAATTTTAATTTTCATAGATTTGCTCACTAAATAATGATTAAATTTGAATTATACTTTACAACTCAACCAATAATCATAATTTTTGAGCAATAAAAATAAATCTTATGGAATGATCATTATTTCATGAGATTTATTTTGAGGGTCTTTTTCTTAGGGAATTAAGGCAAAAATTATACATATTCTTTCTAGTCAATAAGCCAAGATAATCCATAATAATAATCCATTTAAAAATAAATATTTCTTGTGGAGAGCATCGAATAAAGCTTTGTCAAAGTTACAAATTGAGTTTTATTTTGGACAAAAAATAAAACTCATGAAACAATCATCATTCCTTAAGCTTTATTAATAATTATTTGCAGTTCCTGCTACTTATTAAATTCCTAAATGTGCTTTAAAAGCACATAAAGGCTCAAGAACTATACCTTGCAAGCTTTTCATTAAAATGCTTGTCTCCTTTTGCATTCCAGATCTTCCTGTGCTTCAGCGATCCAAGCAGCCATCCCTTCATCAAGCCCTCGGAACGCGAGTATCTGGTCAAGGAGATCGGCACGATCGGTCGCAACGAGAATCTGCCACCCACACCCTGGAAGGCGATTCTCACCAATCTGCCCATGTTTGCCTTGGTCTCGGCTCAAATTGGTCACGATTGGGGCTTCTATATCATGGTGACGGATCTGCCCAAGTATATGGCTGATGTGCTGCAGTTCTCGATCAAGGCCAATGGACTCTACTCCTCCCTGCCCTACATCATGATGTGGATTGTGTCCGTGGGCAGTGGATTTGTCGCCGATTGGATGATTCGTCGTGGCATCATGAATACGACCAACACACGAAAATTGATGACAGGATTGGCGGCCTTTGGACCAGCTATTTTCATGGTGGGCGCTTCCTATGCCGGCTGTGATCGTGTCCTCGTCGTGGTGCTCTTCACCATTTGCATGGGTCTGATGGGCGCCTACTATGCGGGCATGAAGCTCAGTCCGCTGGACATGAGTCCCAACTATGCGGGCACCCTGATGGCCATCACGAATGGCATCGGTGCCATCACTGGCGTCATAACGCCCTATCTGGTGGGAGTGATGACGCCAAATGCCTCGCTGCTCGAATGGCGAACCGTCTTCTGGGTGGCCTTTGGCGTACTCTTCGTCACGGCCATCATCTACTGCCTCTGGGCATCCGGCGAGATACAGCACTTCAACGATGCCCCCATCGAGCCGCGAACCGTTGACTTCGAGGTCCAGGAGCGCAAGCCGGAGCTGAAGCTGAAGGCGGCGGAGCACAGCTCCTAGAGATGCAACAATCCAAAGTGCCATAAATGTTCAGATCTAGTTTATACCATATATCGTAAACTATCGTATCGTACACTCTGCGTAGTACTATATCATTATTAATATGTATGTATGTATCTATTGTATATGTGCACCTGTTGAATTTGCGAAGACATTTGTTAATGTAACATCTGTAATGTAATGTAATTAATCCTTGCGATCATCAATTGCAATTGCTAGTTTTATAGTATGCCGCTACCAGCCCCCGTTCGCCCCCAGTGCGCCATCTAAGTATACTGATATAAATTTATATATATATATATAGAGTAATCTATAAGCTTCCAGCTGCAGATTCCCCCTAAACTCCAATCCAAAGCTAAGCGAATTTACTTTTGTACATTGTCTATGTTTGCCCTTCCTTCCTGCCCTTCCCCAGCCACGCCCCCTTTCCAATCTGCAGCAATGTACTCTCTTAATTATTATTTAGTATTTAATCGAAACGAAGAAATTCAATCTTAGGCTAGAATGATTAATTAAAAGCGAAAAAGAAAATACACAAATTGTAGAAAATGTTTAATTCGTACCTAATTTGTATTGCAAAATGTAAAATTTTTAAATTCAATTGAATTATTGTATTTTATGAGAATTTTATGATTGTTGATCAATGTGTAATGCATGTGTTTTTTTAAAACACTACTGTTAAAGCATAATTGTTTTTATAATGTTAGTCCAAATAAAGTGCATAAACTAATTGAAATTCTGTGTTCATTTTGACGTGTCGACTTGGAAAAGTCTGCATATAAAAAGGTAAATAGACCAAAACCCGTAAGGACATTTCTGAGCTATTGTCGATTTCAAAGTGCCCAAAATAACCCTGAATTTAATATTAAGACTATTTCGAAAAATTTTTAGAGAAAAAACTATTCTGAACTACGGATCATCTTAGTGAACACGAATCATTTTTCGGATATGTCTTCTCAAAAGGTTTATAATCGGGTCTGTTCCGAATTCCGAAAATCGACAATAATTGTAGTTCTCAAAACGTGTGCTGTAGAGTCACCGGGTCTAAATAAAATGTCGATTAAAGCTTTAAAATTAATACATAAAATTATAATAATGTTGAACATTTTTAGAATCTATAAACATCCCTACTTCAAGTTTAAACAGTTGAAGTATTTTTAAAAAAAAAATTTTAAAAGCATCTATAAAATATTTTATAAAAAACGAAGCCGAGCTGTTCTGAATTCCATTTTAATTTTTGTTATTGATACCAAGTCTCGCAATCGAAAGTTACTAGCGCTGCTTCAATTGAATAACAAAATTCGAACAACGAAGTTTAAGTCTAATTTAAATTCTATCTGTAATATTCAACCTGAAATACTTAAAATTAATTTTCGAAACTTTTCGAAAAGTTAGAACAAGCCCATTTCGATCGGAATTGGGAACAGCAAATAGTAAATCATTCGTTTTCCTTTCGTTTTTACTTTTTTAAAAACCTACGAAATTCGGAACAGGCCTGAATATATTTTACAAAGGTATTCAAAAGTCTGCTCCTTGACATTTTAATCAAGGCATTAGAAATTAAAACCGGAAAGTTGTTGTTTTCTTAAGATTGAAAAGTTATTCAGACTTTTTTTAAAAACAAAATATCAATCTTAAAGATGTTGCGAATTCAGAAAAAATTGCGAGAAATCTTTGACTGTAAGTATCAGAGGACAGGATGAAAGATTGACATATATTTATAAACGAGATAAGGATGATAATCGGAACAGATCTGCAGGTGCGACAGCGTTTTGTACTTTGCTACTTCAGTTTGTTGGCCATCATCAATGCCTGCACAATACGCCACTGTCTGGACTTTTCACTGAATCGCATTGTGCGCGAGTCCAAGGCGTTAACCAAAGTAGAACCCATAAAAATGCCATTGAAAGGAAAAGGAACATCGAGGAGCAGTCGGAAAATAGAGGCAACTTTGCCAAGACAAACGAGACAAAAAGCAGGAGGAGATGTGATAAGGCTAAATAAGCGGCAGATGGAACAAAAGCTGCTCCAAGCGTCTGTCATCACAACCTCAAACAGCGCCGATGTGTGGACAAAGCAGGTGCAGGTCCTGGTCACCGTGTCCTTCTACGCCGGCTACATGCTCACTCACATTCCGGGTGGTCGCCTGGCCGAACGCTACGGCGGCAAATGGATCCTGGGTGCTTCCATACTGTTCTCGGCCATACTCACCCTGCTGACACCCACAATTGTGCGCAACGGAGGCCCGGGCGCATTGATGGTCCTCCGACTGCTCATCGGCTTCTGCGAAGGACCCACATTCCCTGCTGTCAGCGCCTTGTTGGCCCAGTGGGTGCCCGAGAACGAGCGCGGTTTGCTGTGCGGCTGTGTGCTGAGTGGCGGCGAGATCGGCATCACACTTGTGCATCTGGTCAATGGAATGGCCCTCCAGGACGAGGACTGGGCTGTGGCATTCTATGTGGTGGGCGGCGGTGCGATGCTCTGGTTTGTGGGCTTTGTAAGTATGGATGGCAAGGAAAGCTCATTACGCTTTGAAAGCTCGTTAAAGCTTTATTTGAAATCTTTGCTAATAGACCCGCATAATATATTTTTTCCGATCATTCGAATGGTGTGGGTTTTCACACACAGCTTAAAAAGCACATTAAAGTCTTAAGTCAAAGCTCTAGGAATTGAAATATGTAGGTTGATTTGCACCTTCTCGTTTTATTTCACAAATGTTGAGCTGTACAAACTCTACATATGAGACGACTTTCATTCCTGTTCTCTCCCCAAAGTCGTAGACTTTGAAAGCTCATTTAAGCTGTAAATGAAAGCTCAATATGATAACTTACATTTATTGTTCTCTTTTCTATCTTCTCTGCCAAAAGTACTGATTCGCTATACAGCTTTGAAAGCTCCTTAAAGCTTTATGGGAAATCTATACTAAAAGATCCCAAATATATTTTCTTCTTTTCTCTAAAAGCTGTTGTTTTGCCACACAGCTTAAAAAGCTCATCAAAGCTCTAGTAATTGAAATACGTTTATCTGTACCTTGTTGTTTTTTTCCACAAATCTTGATCTATACAAACTCTGCATATGACTAATCTTTAATTCCTGTTCTCTCCCCAAAGTCTTAGACCTTAAAAGCTCATTAAAGCTGTAAATAAAAGCTTTAAATGATGACTTACACATTTATGTTCTTACTTTTTCTATTTTCTGTTAAAAGTTCTGATCCGCTATACCGCTTTGAAAGCTCCTTAAAGCTTTAATTGATTCTACATATGTTTGTTTATACATCAACCTTTTCCTCCTCAGGTCCTGGTCTGCTACAGCAAACCGGATGCGTCGCCGTATATACAGAGCTCGGAAAAGGATTACATCAAGAGCCAGGTGAGCGCCACTCTGCTGACTGCTGGGGAGGCAGATGAAGCTGCCGATGAAGCAGCTCCTTGGAGCAACATGCTAATGAATGCTCCGATCTGGGCGCTGATTGCGGCCAACATGCAGCACGACTGGAATGAACAGGAGCTGGCGCAGGAGCTGCAGAAATTGCTGCAGAATCTGCAGACCCAGGGCAGCACACTGTGGAAGGAGCTGGAGTCGAGCCTGAAGCTAACAGCGCCGCATCTCTGGAGCTGGTTGGCCTCGATCACATCCGGCCAACTGTGTGACTATCTCATTGCTAAGGGCATCATGAGTCGCACTCAGACGCGTCAACTGATGTCCTGGCTGGTCTTTGTCAGCATCTCCATGTGCCTGGTCTATGAAAAGGAGCATGGATCGCGTGCCTGGAGCGTGTTGGCATTTGGTGCCTACTACGCGGGCATCAAGGTCCTGCCCCTGGACATGAGTCCCAATTTCGCGGGCACGCTGATGGGCATCTCCAACGGATTGGGCTCCTTGCCCGGTTTGTTGCTGCCGCTGCTGCAGCAACTGGAGTCGGAGTACGCGATTGTGGGCAGCATTCGGGCTGCCTTGTGGTTAATCTGTGCCGGCTACATTTCCGGCGATGTGCAGTCATACAATCGAATGCCAAGGCCAGGAGCAGGAGCGGATTAATTACAAATGCTTATATTGTTTGTTTCTTTTTTAAAGCTAGGCTAACATTAACTATTAGTAATAGTATAATAATTAATTAATTGTCATCAAGACAAGACTAAAACAAAGATTTGCCGTATCTTTATAGTATGTATAACAAGTTTGGATGTGGGATTGTAACTTAATTAGCACTGGGTTCGGTTTTTAAATGCCTTTTTTGGGGAGCGGGAGGATTGGGCTTGTCCTACATGCCCGGCTGGTTCACAAATCCGGACTGTGCCATCGCCGAAATGGTGTTCATGTCGATGCCCAGCTTGCGGGTGACATTGATTTGAGCCAGCGCCGCATTACGCAAGGAGTAGACATGCACCAGCTCCGCCTGACTCTTGGCATAGAGCAGCGCCTTCTCAAACAGCTCCACGGCGCGCTGCAGCTGCGCCCGCTGCACCTCCACGGTGCCCAGCGTCTCGTACGCCAGCTCACACTTCGGGTCCACCTCGATGGCGCGCTGGAGCAGCTGGACGGCGGCTTCGATGTCACCGCGCCACTGCAGCATCATAATGGCCTGATGCACCAGCAACGAGGGATTTGTCGGCGCCAACTTCATGGCCTTCTCGTAGAACAGCTGGGCCTGCGGAAACTGCTGCTGATCGGCCAGAACCTGGGCCATCAGACTGTAGCACTCGACGCAGTCGGGGAACTTCTCGATGGCCTGCTCAAAGTCACGAATCACGCGCTCCAGACGACTCTGATCGCTGGTCATCAGCGACAAACGATACTCCGCGTAGCATTTCTGGACATAGGCAATTGCATGTTGTGGCGCCAGACGCACCGCCTTGTCGAACTCCACCAACGCCTCCTCGATCTGCTCCAGCAGCAGCAGGATCTGTGCCCGCTGATGATACACGTCCGCGTTGTCGGGCTTCAGTTTCTCCGCCTCCAGGAAGTCGGCCAATCCCTTCTCGCGCTCGTCTGTCTGGATAAAGAGGGCGGCGCGTTTGATGAACGCATAAACACGCAGCGTGGAGTCCGCATCATCTGCAAGGATTCGAGATTAGCAATGATAGATAAAAGTGCCCTGGTTAGGGATGGCAACAAAAAATTATGGTATTTGTTTAATCCTCGCGGATAATTTAAAAAAAAAAAACAAAAAAACCTCAGAAAGAGGGAAATTTATGATTAATTTTGATGTATCCATTTTTGGGGGGTCTCTTCTATTTTTTTATTTATTGAATTTTAAAATTTGAAAGCAACATGCCCTTTTTTTGTGATTGTTTTGTGTTTTGCACGGTTGTTTTGGGCTTTTCATGATTGCTTTCAATAAAATGGAACGTTGAAAGAAACATGAAAATTGTGAATTTTAAAAATTCAATTAAAAAAAAAGTTGAGGCGTCCCCTAAAAATTCTTTCACCTTAATTCATAATAAATTGCCCTCTTTCTGAGGTTTTTTTTTTGTTAAAAAATCATATGCAAGGATTAAACAATTACCAATAAAAATAATCGATTAATCAAATGATTAATTTTTGTTATAGTTTTCTAAAATATTGTGTAATGCCATGCCATTGTATAACAAAAAAAAATAAGAACAATAATTAAATGCCCAAAAAATATAAATACAGTGGCTCACAGCTTAAAGTATGCAGGTCAAATTTTGACATTTAAGGCTTATTTGAGCCGTTATCGTTAACATATTTTCATCAATGGAAAGGTCATTTAAATTCCGTTTGAATGACACAAAACTTTCTTTAACCCATTGAGAACCCTTTGAAAATTTCCAATTTATGTAAAAGTCTACTTTTTCAACTTTTTTCCTCGATTTTTCACAACAAATATTTTGATGCAGAAAATTTTGTTAAACAATTCTAAGAGTGACTGCAAAAAAAAATTTTCAAATATATTTTTGCTAGTATTTTTCTTTTGGAATAAAATCTCCATGTGTGTGTTTCCCGGAAAAAATGTTGGCAACGACGCGATTATTTGATCGAATAATCGATTAGTGTTTCAATTAATCGCAACACATTTTACGATACAATTAAATCGCCAATGGAAGCAGAATAATCGATTATTGTGTATCATATGATTAATCGTGCCATCCCTAGATAAGAGTTCCCTGGCAGACTCACCATTGGCCAGAATGGCGTCAAAGTCGTTCTTGCTGTCGGCAAAGGATCCGCACAGCAGATGGAATGTGCCGCGCATCAGCAGCGCCTCCACCTTGTACTGTGACTCCGACTCGGAGGATTCAATTTCCTCGGTGCAGGCGGCAATGATGTCATCGAACTTCTGCTCCTCGAAGGCACGGCGAGCACGCAGGAAACCACGTGGCGGCGTATCCGCCACAGCCGACGGCGGCACATTCATGGTCTGGAGCGGATCGGCAATGAAGGAGCGCATATAGGTGTTGACAAAGGCGGCCGAGGGCACGACGGGCTTATGCTCGCGCATTCCTTTCTCGGCATCCAGGCGACCCGTCTCCTTGAGCACCCGATCCGCAAACATGATGGTGTTGTTGTTCTGGAACATCTCCAGTATACAGGTGGCCGTCACATCGTCCAGGCACTCGGACATGTCCTTGGTGGCCTCGTGCGCCCGGGCGCGTCTATAATACGCCTTGGCGTAACGTGGATTATTCTCCAGGGACAGCGTGCAGTCCTCCTTGACCTTGTGCCACTTCTTCAACATCTCGTAGGAGGCGGCGCGATTCTGATAGAAGATGGCCATGTCGGTGCGATGCTCCCGCGGACACTTATCGATGGCCTTGTCGTAGAAACCGATGGCCTCGTCGTATTTCCCGTTGCGATAGCAATTGTTGCCCTCCGTCTTGTAGTTGTTGGCCTCCGTCAGCGGCGACAGCGGCTTCTCGCCCAGCTCCGCGGATTTTTTGCTGCGCTCCAGCTCCGAATCGGGTGCGGTGCCATCAATGGACAGCGTTTGTTTCTCCATTTTGGCCTTGGAGTGGGGGAATATATCGATATTATTTATAAAAAATTATATATTTATATCGCGATATAAGATTTGCCGATATATCAAATATGCGATATTTTTTTGATATATTAGGAAATTTGTGAGTTAGTTAAAAAAATATCAATTATATTGATATATCGATGTTTTAAAATGATATATTAAATATTATTTTGATATTTTTTTTTAAGAATATTCGACAACCCTACCTTGGAGCGCGTTTTGTCCTTGTCCGCATCCTTGGACTTGTTGCTCTTCTGCCGTCTGTCTGACTTGTCCTGTGTCGCTCGGAACACATAGACACCCAGTCCAATGGCCAGGGGCGTGCCCAGAATTAACGCCACCTGCCATTTGTTGAGCTTCACCGAACTCATGTTAAGGAACGTTGCTGCCATTTCCCGGGCTTTTCCAATCTGTGTGTGCAGCGTGTATAAGTAAAATCTGCAATACAAGAGTAAATATCGTGTACAATTGTGTAATAGTTCGCAACCTTATCAAAACGAAAACGAACAAAAAACACCAAAAACTCTAAATGCCGGGCTGCGATTTCTCACCTCCTCCTCCTTCACCTCCACCTTTACCACTTCCCTTCCCACTTATCGATTAATACACACGCAATGGTATGCTTTAATGCACATTTACTCACGTTTTTTGTCTTTTAATTTAAACACTGCAATGAATTTTGCAAATATGAACTGTTACTTGAATGCTTTTTAGTGAAAAGTAAATAGAAATTAATGTTTTACATTACAACTAGGCCTGCTTAGCAAATAGAACACACCGAACGGAACTGTTGTGCAACCGTTGAGCTGCTGAGCGACTGCCTCGGCACATGTGACAGCTGGCTGAGCGATACAAAAAGCTCACTGCTATGCAAGACATGCAAGTTAATTTTTAAATAAAAATTTATTTATTTTATATAAATATTTTATTAAAAGGGATATTTTTCTTATTTAAATTAATTTTAAGTTTCAACAATCTAATTTTTATAATGGTGCCAAAAACATCGGCTTCTTTCGTTCGCGATGTCATAGCTTGAAATCAAGGGCGTAGCGCAGCTCTGTGTGAAGGGGATCACAAATTTTGTTAGCTTTTGGAATGAGTGACGGTTACACTTTGCTACAGTACGCACGATAAATACTTCGATTATTTTGTCTTGACTAAAAAACGTTGATAAATATCGATCGCACTTTTTGGAAATGCATTCCCTCTCCAAAGGATCAATTAAATTACAACTTTTTTAACAACAACTTATTTACGGAAGATAAATGTTAATAAACGAGCACATGAATAGTTTAAACTGTTAATGGAAGGTCAGGGAACGATTTCCGCATCGATCACACACGATTGTATGTAAAGTTTACATCACATACACATGTATGTATATGTACATATATGTACAAATGTATGTATATTTACATTGAAGTTTGTAGATAAGGAATACAAAGGAAAACGTGGTTGATGGATCGCAAGGCGCTGAGCTGAGTGCAAATGAGTTCAACTAAAAGGCTATAAATATGCACTCAGTCGCACATACATACATACATATGCATGTGTGGGCGAGAGAGGTGAGACGAGAGTACGTAACACGAATACGTCGCATAAAGCTTTTGCATCAAGGTGTGAGTGGGTTCCAATTCCAATGCAGCTGCTGCAAATGTTTGTATTGAAAATGCCGTTGCGTTAGTTTCGTTTTCTTTTTATTACTTTATAAGTTATACCTAAAGCAAACTTCATAATTTGAATAGCACTAAGCTTAATATTAAAATTATAAGTCTGTAAGTGTATTAATTTTAGGAAAGTTTTATAAACTAGAACTATTTAGTAAGTAATTCCAGTGCTTTAAATATTTTTTTCTTCTCAGTTTTCCAGCGTGAGCCGACAGTGCCAGCTGCCGCCGCAGCGACCTCCTCTCTTCTTCTTCTCTTCTTCGTCTGTTCTCTGGTTTTCAATTTATACTTCAGTGTTTTTCCGTTTCTTTTTGTAACTTTAAATTCAATATTCGCCTTATTTTTCTTTTTCGCACTTCTATGCTTAATTTTTTCTCTGTATTTGTTTCTCCGCTTTGGCGTCGTGCCTTTGGCATCAGTTTTTCACAGTCTTCTTGTTGTTGTTGGTGTTCATGAGCTTGGTCAAAATCTTTCTCGAGTGGCCCGACGGGTCGAAGTGGTTGGTGTGCTCGCTGGCCTCCTTCTTGGAACGCTGCTTGCCGCTGTGGCCCGTAAAGATGTGTTTGCCATGGTCATAGTTGTAGTGCTCGTATTCATCAAAGTGTGCCTCAGACATGTTGGCGGTTGTTGGTTTTTGTTTTATTTTTGAAAATTTCCTATTGGGTGTTGCAATTAAGAGTTTCTTGGCTTTATATTGTTGGTGATTCTCCTTGTCTTGCAGTTGTTTGTTTTTGTAGATGCGACACTTCCACTGGTCCTCGATGTCCTCGCAGCAAATACCGAATGGAAATTGAACTTTCTGTCGCTGTTCGACACTTGCTTTTATACCCAGCAAGAGCTTTTTCGCGCACTGTTGTTTGTTATCTGCGAGAGTGGCGGTCGACCGGCACTCTCTGTCACGCTGTGTCTCTCCCAAACCTAGACCCTGTGGGCAATTTGATTGGTTGCATTCATTTTAAAAGTAAAATAACATTATTTACCTGACTGAATGCTTTTTTTTCTCGTATTTCAGATTTGCCTTATTTTTGGTTTTCAATACTCAGACAACAAATTCTGTTTTTTAGCTGTGGTCGTTTCCAAATCTGATTTCAAACCAATGATTTAAAAGTGATGCCCAAAATGTAATGCCAACTAAGATTGAAGAAAAATTGTTTTCATTTCGCATGCTTTGTTTAAATTTACGCAACGATTGCTTTGCGCTCTAGAATTTTCGATGCTCCATTCGCCATTGGGTGGCCGCTTGTTACTCACTCTCTCTCTCCCTCGTTTTCTGTCTCTCGCTCGAAGTTCTTGGGAGAGTCAACATGAAACTTTTAGCAATTCTTGCTGCGCAATTTAATTTTTGTTGTGTTTACAAAATGCGCGGTAAACAAAAAACAAAAAAATAAATAAATAAAATAAAACAAAAAGCGCAATGACAACGTCAAACATATTTTTGCCTCGACAATTTAAATTATTTTAATATTGCTTTCATAATACAAACGTTTTTGTAATAAGCAAGTTTATGTGCTTGTTCTTACATAAGGCCACGTTGCAACCCTCGCACTGCATTGGAACTGGAAGTGCAGGTAACTAACTAACTAACACATGTTGCATTTCCATGTCACTGCCCGGCCCATTGCCAGAAATTTTCCGTTAACAATCGAATGTTACAAAATACGAAAACAACAGCATAGACCTGATTAAACGCACATAAAGAAACAATCATACATACATATGCATATACATATATACATACATACACATGTGTATCTATAAATGAAGGCCCGCTTATGTATTCGATTTCATTCTCCTGTCTGCCGACCCAGTTCCCTCTTGTTCTATGTATAAATGTGAAGAAAAGCTCTTACTATAATTGCTTGCCCATTTGTTTACATAAATGCATTTGTTTATAGAGCAACCTTGCCGGTGATAAGCACTGTCCGCTGTTATCAGCCCGCCTTTGGTAATTTTCAAACGTATTAGTCATACACCAGTTTTGGGCTTTCTCGCCAGTAAGTTCGATGTGCTCCACATGACTTCTTGAAAACAACGCAATAGATTGTTTAACAAGCTTTTTAAGATAAGCCAGGTGAAGTTGAACTGGCGTTAACAGCGTACTACGCTTGAGTGTTTTACGGCTGTTGTGAAAAGCTCAGCTCTTGGTTTTAGTCTGTGCTACGCATAGGTTGTTGCACTCGCTAAAAGCTCACTGTGTATCTCGACTATTGTGAATTTGTAAGAAATTTATTTTTATTTTGCAATTTAAGTTACAGAATGAGAATATATTTATATGGCTTGTTTTTGTTTAATTTCCTGCTGGTTCTCAATTGTCTCGTGTAGCATTTCATGTATTTGGTTCGTCAAATGGGCCATTAAACGACTCTCGTTGTGATTAAAGAGCTTGCTTTCCGTATATCCGTTCAGAATGCATTGACGCACTTCCTCCGCCTCGTAGCAGAGGCCAACGCGATTGTGGTAGATGGTGGCCCGTTTGGCTGGCGGCAAGGCAAACTTGTAGTCCACATTGTTCAGAACCAATAATTCGGGACACCACAAGTTGCTTAGCTGCAGGAATAAATTTGATCAAATAAAATATATTTCATATATTTTTTAAAAT
>JBAMBJ010004236.1:0-43033 GCA_037043495.1 Drosophila recens
AAAATAATGAGAGCACTACAAAATTGTGGATTGAAGTCAATTCCTATAAGAATTCTGGGGGGCAACAACATTTTTGCAGACCTGCCCAAGGTTGCCATTGATACTTAGCAGTGTACTTATTATATGATAATGAAAGTCAGGAGAATGAGGACAACATTGATCAAATTATTCACATCTAATGAGCAACTGATTTTGTGCGCTTTTTTTATGGCTTTTTTATATATTAATTTTTAAGGTTTTATGCATTGTTCCCCCCGTCAAAGACAGCTTTTTTTCAAACAAACGTTGGCAGCACTGTGTCTGACGTATGTAGATAAAATATCGATATATCGGTAATATCAATATCATATTGTATATCGATTATGAAACCAATTTTATTCGGTTTGAATCTTTTTAATGGGAAATCGATTCGTCGAGTTCACTTACCACATTAAAGGAAACATCCTGCGAGAGCAGTCCGTCCATTTGCGAGATCTGGCCAAAGTCCTGCGACAGCTCGGGCTGCTGGGAGAGCGCAAAGCCGCTCGGTTGTGTCATTTGGAGGGACAACGAAGTCGGATGTTGGCTAAAAGGCGCCACAACGCCACTTGATCCAGATCCAGTCGATGTGGTTGTTGTGGTCGATATTGTTGTTGTCGATGTCGAAGTCGTTGTCGCAGTTAATCCAATGGCCAGCAATTGTCCATTGCCAGCTCTGACTTTGGACAATTTGCCGCTCTTCTTGGCAGCGGGTCCACCTCCACCAGCAGCACCACCGACACCACTGGCCACACCACCCGTCAAAGGTGGTGCAAAGTTGGACTGATTGTGCATGGCACGGTTCTGCTTGGCCGCCATAATCGTCTGCTGGTGCTGATTGTAGAATCGCGGGGGCACATTGCTCATGTTCATGAACATGCCCACGGGCACGGGCATGTTGGCCAGTGCGGCGGCGCCATGGTCGTTCGATATGTAGCCAATCGAGTCGTGCAGATGGGCCGTATTCCAGCTGGCGCCACCTGCCGCCGCATTGCCGGCACCGTAGTTGTTGTTGCCACCAGCATTGCCAGCACCGTAGCCGCCACCGTATGCGGCGACGGGATTCATCATGTTGTTGCCGCCAGAAGCACCGCCGCCATAGCCGCCATAAGGACCGCCTGGATAGTGTCCACCGTTGAGGTTCTGCGCCGGATTCGATGGCATTTGGCGTCCATAGCCGCTGCTGCGTTCATAGATGGAGCCCGGCACCATCACCTCCTTGGCGTCGGCAATCATGGTGGACATGAAATGGGCCCCGATGTTCATGCTGTTGACCAGCTTCTTGGGCTTCTGGAAGTGAATGAGCGACTCCTTCAGGTTGTTCAGCGAGCCCTCGACCAGCACCTTGCGATCCTTGTAGAAGTTGAGCAGGTGGTTCCACAGCTGCTGCTTCGCCAGCACCTTGGGGTTGCCCACAATGATGATGCCGTACTTGGCGCGCGTCAGGGCCACGTTCAGGCGTCGCGGATCGTTGAGGAACCCGATGCCCTGTCGCTCGTTCGAGCGCACGCACGACATGATGATGATGTCCTTCTCGCGACCCTGGAACGCATCCACGCTGGCTATCTCGATCTCCTGGTAGAGGCGCGAGTGCAAGCTGCCCTGGTACTGCATGTACTGGACCAGATAGGCACGCTGTCCCTCGTAGGGCGTGATGATGCCGATTTGTTCCGGCTTGATGCCCGCCTTGAGGAAGCGCGTCGTGATCTTCTCCACGTTGGCCGCCTCGGTTCGATTGAGGAAGGACGTGCCGGAGCCGGCGATCTCCTCCTGGCCTTGGGTGACCAAGAAGAACATGGGACGCTCCGGCTGTGGCCATGGAAAGTCGAGCTTCAGGCGACGATCCTCGGCACAAACGCCATTCTGCAGGGATCCCTCGTAGAAAAAGTTGGACGGAAACTGCGACAGTTCCGGATGCATGCGATATTGCACTTCCAGGCGGAATGGACGAATGCCCAGGACCACCAGGCGCTCGAACAAGCTCTGCGAGAGTCCGGCGCGTGCCGCCTTCTTGCACATGACCACCGGACCCAGCTGGCAGTGATCGCCCACCAGGATCAGCTGCTTGGCGCCCAGCACCACCGGCACCATGCACTCCGGCTCCGTCGACTGCATGGACTCGTCAATCAGGATCGATGTGAACTTGATGCGCGACAGTCGGATGTCGCCCGCACCCACACAGGTGCAGCAGATGACATCGGCCGCCTCCAGGAGTTGGTTTTCAGTGCCGCGCTTCAGGCTGCGATAGCGCTTCTCGTCCGCCGAGCTGAGCTCGCCAGTTTCATCCTTCAGCTGCTGCAGTTTCTTCAGCTCCGAGTTGGTCTCCATGTTGCGGATCTGGTTGTGCAGAGCCAGGAAGCTGACGGGACTGTCGATGGCCTCGCGACTCTTGGCGCACACACGCACCACCTTCAGATTGGTGCGATGGATCTTCTCGGTCAGCTGGTCGACGGCCGTGTTGCTGGGCGCGCACACCAGCACGGTGCCGCCGTGCTGCTTGACCAGCTGATAGACGATCGTGGCCGAGGTGACCGTTTTGCCCGTGCCCGGTGGTCCCTGGATGAGGCTGAGGGGACGCTGCAGCGCATGCTTCACGGCATACACTTGGGATCGATTCAGATCCGGCAGATGCGGTGCACTGTAGAGCTTGGGCTGGGGACCGCGGAACAGCACCTCGTCGCTGCCATCGGCGCGTCCGTGGCCCAGCAGACGGGCATAGATGAAGTTCGACACGGAGTTGCGATCCATGGCGAAGTGACGGAGCGCGCGCGTCATGCGATCGAACGAGGTGCACTTCCAGATGAAGTCGACGCTGAAGCTGCTCGTGCACTTGACGGGGGCGTTCGAGGAGCACTTCAGCTCCAGGCCCACGTCGTCGCCAAAGTTGTCGGGCACCTTGATGACATGACCAATCTCGCTCCAGCTGTTGTAGAGATCGCCCACGTAGCGCAGACGCAGCTCGTCGCCGTGCATCAGCTTCATGTCCGAGTCGGTTTTGGCCAGCGTAAAGTACGCAATGGTCTTCTTGTTCAGTCCCACATCCCAGCGCACCTCGATGTTCTCCTGTGTGGCGGACTCCTTCAGCTTCTTGTCGTAGTCCGCCTCCAGGCGCACGAGCGGACCAAAGGTCTTCTCATACTGGTAGCCATCCTCGTAGCGCAACAACACCTGTGCCGGCTCCGAGTCAATGCCGGGCTTCTCCAGATCCTGCAATTACAAAATGCATTTTTATCGTCTCTACTATATCCGTCGATAATTATCAATACTCATAAGTATAATCGATACAATCTCGATTTCAAATGAAGCTAGTGCGAAAGGCAACAACCGAGCGAGCTCGACTGCGCAAGACCTGGTAGTTATAAGTAATTGCGAAGTGGTCGAAAACTTGTCTCTTTCTGAACCTTATTCATCATCGATTACCAAGGAAAAGGTGGTAAAAGTTAAGATAGAAAGATAAATTGTCTAGCTCCAACTAAATTATAAAATAATAATTACATTACTTAATTAATTTCCAATTGTCTAGGACAGCTGCTCCCAACTTTATTTCTGCCCAAGACTCGCGAGCAAAATAACAACAACAACAACATAGGAGCAGCTTGAGTCGAGGCATTTTTGACACTTGACACTTTATGATTGTTGTTATTGATGTTGTTGTAGTTTTTGTTGTCCAGATTTACAAGCTTATTCAAGTGCAGAATCTAAAGTCGAAGCTAAATACTAAAATACTTTTGTCTATACATGCTAATCTACGGTTTAAGAACTGCTGCATACATTTAGGCGCTCGTTGCGTTGCTCAAGAACTTAAAACAGCCATAACTAACATTATCTTTATCCGACCTTGATGAAATGAAGTACAACATTTGATAATAACTAAAGATAGCGTTCACAGTCAATAGGATTGTTAAGTTTGTGGGCTTTCTTATAGTTTTTGAAATATAGAAACCATTCATGCAGACACAAATGTTAATATGGATGCGGATGCGGATATTGATGTTGATCAGGAATATCCAAATATTGTTTATAGGATCGATGATTAATACAGTAGTAATGTTTCCACAGTGCAGTGATTTACCTGGAATGTTGCCTCAATGTTGTCCTTCCACAGCTCCTCGAGCTTGTTGATTTGGGCAGCGGAAATCTGGCGGGCACGCAGCTGGCCCTGCTCGCTGGGCTGCTTCACCAGCCAGGGCAGAGAAGCAGCGATCGGCAATTAGAGGCTTCCACTGCTCCTGGTCCCAGTTCATGTCCTTGAGCGAGTTCTGGGCGGCGCACGGCTGCCGGCACAGCAGCACCACCACCGAGTCCGCCTTGGCGGGTATAAAGCCCAGCACGAAGACGTTGCGCACGCCACACGAATAGCACTCGAGGATGGTCTCGCCCAGGGGCCCGTCGCCATGCAGGGTGACCTCGCGATGCTTGGCACGCACCAGGTGGTTGATGATGTGCGAGCCCGATGTACTGCCGCGTCCATTGCAGAACCATTTCTTGCAATTGTTGCACATGACCACGGTGGCCGGATCGTGGATGCCACAATATTTGCAGGCATGCGCCGGCAGCTCCTTGACATACGCCGAGCTGCTGCTGCCGCCGCCGCCGCCGCCCTCGTCGTCCTCCTCCTCGAACTGCAGGTCGGCGAGATCGTTGGTGATGGACGCCAAACGTGGATGCATATCGTTGGCATGCACGCTAACGCGACGCGGCTGCAACGCAAATGGAAATGGAAATGAAAATGCAAACACATTAGACATTGCCATCGACACACGTGGCCACAAATGCGCAATGCATGAGACTCACCTGCAATTCCAGCTGATCGCCCTGCGTCTGACTCTGCGATGTGGACGGCATGGTGAAGTCGCGATAATCGTACTGCGTTGGCTGCGTGTCCGCGCCGCGCAGCAGCTCGTTGTCGTCCATGTCCAGGAACGAGAGCGCCGAGCTTGGCGCATACGTGTCCACGCTCATAGCGCTGCCGAAGTTATTCAGTTGCAGCTCAATGTTATTCAAGTTGTGATTGTTGCAGTTGAATTGAATTGATCACAGTGTATGTGTATGTGTGTGTGTGCGTGTGTTTGTGAGGGTATTTGTATTTGCGTGTGTGTGTGTGTGCATAAATTGTGCACTCACCCCAACAGTCGTCGTTTGTTCTTGTTTAATGCCTATTATTTCTTTACATATAAACGCATGTAGATTTTCAATTAAAATACCGAATTCGCACGCAGCACGCAGTTTTTGGCGAATGTTATAATTGCCGTCAAAATGAGGCAAATGACAACGGATGCGTTCAGCACGTTGCTGTCCTGACGAAATCTCAATGAAGACTGTCACTTGTCAAAAAAAAAAAAAAAAGTTTAACAATATTTTGAATAATAATATCATTAAGTTGACTATATTGTTATTGAAGCGCCTACTTGCAATGCAGTTTTCATTTCGCATGCTACATACATATGTATGTTATTTTTCGTTTCTTAGTGCTTTTACGCAAAAATACCAACATACAATTTTATTGACAGCCGCGCGCAAAATTCTTTGCTTTGTGAAATAGCAGCAAGTACGGTTGTCTTGTTTACATGTGTGCGCGCGCGTGCGATTGTGTTAGTCATGTGAACTTAAAAGTGCTGCTCACCGAACCAACCAGCTGAGCTTGTTCATTTCATATCGCTTACATTTTTGTCAACTTTTTTGCCAACTTGCAGTCCTTAAATAACGTTATTTTTACTTTAATTTATCTAAACCAGACAGTCATTCCATATTTATTGCGCTTTGTTGCCTTAAATTGGAAAAAACTATATTCTGGTATCTTTCACATTTTGGTACTTTGATCAGGACTGGTCACTTTCATAGTTATCGATATAGTCGATACATCAATACGTTTGTATAGAAAAAAGAAATAACGATAGAAAATTGGTTCCATGTCATTTCTCTATTGAAATCAGTTATATTTTAAAAAAATTATTAAGAAATTTGTAAGTACTAATTCAATAAACCAAGAAAATAATAAATTTTCTAAATTAATAAAGCTAATTTTAAAATTGGTTTGGCGAACGTGTAGTCTTTGCGTGATGAAGCTTAGTAAGAAATTCTAATCTAACAAATCTTAACAATTCGAAAAAAATTCAACAAAAATTCAATTGCAATTTCAAAATTCTAACTTTAAAATTTAGCAATTTTCAAATTTAACTAAATTTTTTGAATTAAGTTGAGTCTGGAAATTGAGTTATTTGTGAAACCAGATGGTTGCCACTTGTTTTTTGTTAAGCTTAGCCAAGGCTGCCACATGATTTTCTTTGCTCAATCTGATTTTTTTTTATGTGGCAACCGTGTCCGATTAATACCGATTGCAAAACCGACAACTCGCAACTCGCTTGTTAAATTTTCGCATTGAAAAAAGTGCTTTAATTAGTAAAAGTGTTTTGAAAATTGTGCGAAAATTAAGGTAAGTGTTAAGGCAAAAACAATAAAGCGAAAAGTAATGTGCTGCCCGATCGCTAGTGCGGCCAAGACAAGTGCAAAAATCATCTAATACGGTGTGTGAACGTGTGCGTGTGCGTGTATGTCTGTGTCGTGCCGCTACGCCAAGCGCGCTGTTGCTTAAGGCCCAGTTGGAACATTCACAACGCGATTGTTACCATTTTTTTCTGAGAATAACACAACCGTTTTGTTTTAAAATCACAACAATTGTATAATTGCCAGTGCAATATTATAATACTAAAAAAATTGTTTAGTGTTTTGCAACAAATAGTCTAAGTTTAAGAGCACGCAAACAGTTACAGCTCGATTTCCACACGGGTATAATCTACAACGAATTTCACTGCTGCTCGCTCGGTGTCTCTTTTTTTTCTGAATTTCTTCGCTGCTGCTGCTATTTCACTGTGTGCTTCTTCTTGCTGCTCGGCACATTTTGTATGAGCGCTTGTCAAAATACGCGTACAAATTTCCGTTCAATCGAGTGTGCGTTGAAAATAACAAGAGGAATAAAAAAAATATATATTAAAAGCAGCAGTAACATCAATACGATATCGAACAACAAAATAAAAATAGCATAAAACGGCGGAACGGCAACCAAAAATATTTATGAGAATATAATAATAATTGGTAAATCGAGACGCGGACTAAAAACTCGTGGACAAATTCGATTCGTTTACTTTTCGCTGTGTGTGTGTTACATACATACGTTTCTTGACGTTGTGTGGCCCCCATTCCCGTGCTCCCGTCTCTGCAGCAACTAAGCGCCACCTTCTATGGTTTTTATTCAACAATAAATTCGTCAAATTACGCAAAATAATTCCTACAATGTAGGTTGGACACACACACACACACTCACGCACGCACTCATACACACACACACACAGTAACACCAGCAGCGCCAGCAGAGTATAAAAAAAAGAAATTCCCTGCAAGCGCAGCGCACTGTGTCTTTATTTATTTATTTGTTGTATTTATTTGACCATCTCTTTTATTTGGATACAGCAAAATGAGCAGCTCCGAGGAAGTCTCTTGGGTTACCTGGTTCTGCGGACTTCGCGGCAATGAGTTCTTCTGCGAGGTAAGTGTTATAAAGTATAAATATGCAATCTGTGTAATCCATGCATCCAACAACATTTCCTTGTTCCATGCTGTTACCTAAGCGCGCGCGCGCTCTGTCAGTGCAACAGCACTCAGCACCCAGCACAGTGGTCGCCAGTCGCATAGCGCCAAGTGCAGCTCTCTCCTCACCTTCTGCAGATACAATAAATACAGTTACATACAGTTGCTCCACTAAATAACTAACTGATTAAAAGAATCTGATTTTTGATTTGGCATTTTTTCCTTTTATTATTAATTATAATTCATAAAATTAGTAAACAAGATTCCTTGACAAACTGTGTTTACATAAATCTGCGACTGGAATGCAGTTTACATATCTTAAATTATTTAATTTACGATTGAACAGAACAAAAACAAATTCAACACAAGTTATCGAGTACAGTAATCAGTAGTGATCTTTTAAGTAGTCGTATAGAGTTGTTTCATTATTACAAACTTTATTCAGTGTTCAACCAATCGAGCATTCACTGTGTGCATATGTAAGGTGGGGCATTACTCGACCAACTGTACAGTGTACACTTAGACTCACACTAACACACATACACTAACAAACACCCGCACATACACACACACAGACACACACTCATAATTAAAAGAGAAACGTTCGTTGATGCACATTTTGCGTTTGCTTCTACTTTATCCATTGTCTTCTTTAGGTTGATGAGGATTACATACAGGACAAGTTCAATTTAACTGGTTTAAATGAGCAGGTGCCCAACTATCGCCAGGCATTGGACATGATATTGGATCTGGAGCCCGGTGAGTATCTTATTATTATGATTATAAAATATATGTATCTCATTACGATTCCATAAATACTTATTTGCAGAGGATGAACTTGAGGACAATCCATTGCAATCGGATATGACCGAACAGGCAGCTGAAATGCTTTACGGGCTCATACACGCTAGATATATACTAACAAATCGCGGCATCGCTCAAATGATTGAGAAATATCAAACTGGCGATTTTGGACATTGCCCACGTGTCTACTGCGAGAGTCAGCCCATGTTGCCTTTGGGTGCGTATCGTATACATTAATATGTATACTATGTACTATGGTTTATATCATATGCTAAATATATGTCTATCTATCTGTCTATCGTATCCAGGCCTGTCGGATATACCCGGCGAGGCAATGGTGAAAACCTATTGCCCCAAGTGCATTGATGTTTATACACCAAAATCATCGCGTCATCATCACACTGATGGAGCCTATTTTGGCACTGGTTTTCCACACATGCTCTTCATGGTGCATCCCGAGTATCGCCCCAAGCGTCCTATTAATCAATTTGTTCCACGGTAAGTTCTTTTTTCATTTATATTGGTAACCCAACACCAAAGTAATCAAATTTCAAAGAGATACAGCTTGGCAAGTAACATTGCTTTGACAAAATAAAAGTATCACATTTTTGTTTTGTATTTTAAGAAAAAGTTAAACTCAAATCATTTCATTGTTTTCTTTTTTAATAAATGGGTTTTTTTTTTAATTTTGATCTGTCAGGAAAATGATCGGAAAATGTTAGAAGTTTTAAAGCATTACATTTATAACATAACATAACATTTATTATATGAAAATGATATTGGATGATATTCACAACTTACATATAGTTTTTAAAAAATTGTTAAATATTGATATATTCACATGTTGTAAGGATCGCACAAGTAAAAGATATTTCGATAAGCTGCAGTTCTTTTTTGATGATATTGAAGTGCAATAAAATTACTATGGCGCTTCATATACCATAAAAGAAAACTACAGCTGGATCTTACCGGAGTCCTATCTTAGTATAATGATGATCGGACAGTCATGGCAAATTTTCCATTCTTCCTGTGTATATATGCTAGTCGCCTTCGCACCCTTCGTGCTGCTTTCGTCACTAGCGCGGACTGCCGTCCGCAGTGATTCGGTTCCAAAAAAAAAATAGTTGCATGCATTTTGTTTAAGCTTGTTTTTGTAACCTGTTTAATTATCAAATCATTATCTTAAATTCTTTTAAGTATTTGAAAGCTTTGATTTAAAAATCGAAACAAATTTTAAAATCAATTGATAAAATAAAATAATTAGAGCGTTGCACTGTTGGGGCTCGTTGCCCGAAAACTCGTGGCAAAAATCAGTTTTCAAGTTGTTCCGTTTGAAAAAAATGTTTATATTTTTGAATTAGAAATGGCTGAAGTATTTTATGCAGAAGGACTTATGTTTTTAAAAAACTTTGTTGTAGGCTGCAGAGCTCGTCAAACTTCAAGAATTTTTCCAAAAAATGTCAAGTTCGCTTTAAAAGAGCAAGTTTGGCGTAGTCCATCTTTGAATTTAGCTTAGTCTTTGTATTAAGCTTATTTATTTATATTAACTGACTTATCTTTAAAACTTAATGCATATAAAAGAAAAAAAAATGTAAAGGAGAAATTATTTTTTGATTTGTGTTCCTTCGCATCTATTATTATGGGTTCTTTTTGAACTTTCGGTTGACTTTAGAAAAAATGGCCGGGAGTGCGCGGGAGTTTTACTTTTGAATATGATTCTGTACATATTTTAGAAAATATTAACAAAAAAAACCATTGCGAATATTGGCATCCCCGAAATTTATGTTGGTTTTAGTAAAGCAACATACGGTATATTGGATAGCAGCCCCTTGTTCGTATGCAGTAGAATTTGCCCTTGCTTAGTACAATTTGTCAGACTAGTGAGGAAAAATTTGTAACTTTTGAACTAGATGAGATATCAGGTTGAAATTTGAAATAAATACTCTTAATGCTCCAAAGAAATTTTTGGAAGAAAAATTTAAATGGGAGTGACAGTAAAAAGGGCGTAAGTTAACTGTCAAATACGCAAAGATACTTAAGCGAGTGCAAAACAAATAATTTTTTCATTTAAAATTGTTTAAAAGAAAATTAAAATTTTCTAAAAACTTAACAAAAATATATTAAAATAAAGTTCAATTTTTAAATTTTTTTTAAAATTTTTGATAAAATTTTGAAAAGTACAAATAGCAAAAAATTGTGTTTGACTGTTAACTTACGCCCTTTTCAGAGCCACGCCCATTTTAATTTTTCTTCCAAAAATTTCTTTGAAGTATTGGGAATATATAGTTAAAATTTCAAGCCGATATTTCATCTAGTTCAAAAGTTACAGATTTTTACCAAGGCGCAAGCTAAATCTTTGGGTTTAAAAAATCCAAATCAATCGAAAGTTTGCTATATAGTTTGAACCATCGCATCGAAGTCTTTGCAGCCTCAAATAAAACTATTAGGGCATTACATTTGTCAAATTGATCTCTGTGGGACACTTTTAAACGTTTCTCAACCGTATATTAGGAATATAATTCGTTTAAAATATTTGTAAAATTAAAGTTTTCATACATATTTGCTAATTAAATCTTTCTCTTTACATTTCATGCACATTCCGCTTCTGATGATGCGTGCTGCACATGGCTGCGGTCTACAATAACAACAACAACGACAACAATAACGACAACAACAAACAACAACAATTGCAGTCTGTACGGCTTTAAAATTCACAGCTTAGCTTATCAAATTCAGCTGCAGGCAGCAGCCAGTTTCAAAATGCCACTACGAGCGGTAAATTTAAAATGAAATTTCTAATTAATAATTTTTTATTGACTAAAAAAAAAAAACTACAAAAAAAAAAACAAACAGAAAATCACTTAAAGATAAACATGCAAACAAACGTCAACTAAGCATATATATATATCTATATATTTTTTTTTATTTGTTTCTCTCCCCACACATACAACCACCAACCAACCAACCAACCAAACCAACACAAAAACACCTAATGGTCATCTATCTGAACGACAACCAATTCTAACTTGATTCTGAACTCGATCAAAACCGAATCCAATATATATCTATATATTCAATATGCACATGTGTATGTGTGTTGCTAATATTTATCTATAAAATTGTACCGTGTTTTTTGTCTGCAAATCGATATACAACAACAACAACAACAACAACAATAACAATCGTCGTCGATGCATATATATATAAAATACACACACATATATCGATGAAATCGCATTCCCCAACTATCCCCACCATACATAAACATTTGTGTATAGAAAAACTAATTCAAAAAACACACGCACGTAAACAAAACACACACACACGCATACACATACACACAAACACAAACAACAACAAAACAAACCCATAACACTGCATATATATATGTATATGTATATGATTGATTATAAAGAAACGAGAGACATAGTTTCAACTGAGGAGAACCGACAGCTACAGACCGTAATAAGTGCAGAGGTTTTGAGCGGCACAAGCAAAAATCATTTATATAAAATAAAATTTAAAAAACAAAATACAAAACAAAACAAACTGCGTTTATATTTAAAAAAAAGAAAAAGAAAGAAAAAAAAAAAAGTAAAACGAACGAAAATAACAAAAGCAAATAAATAAATTCGTAGTGAAGTGAACAAGTAGTAGAAAATGTATTTAAAAATGAATAGACAGCAAATAAACAAAGAATCGAAAAAGTTTAATGAAATGAGAACCACAAAAGAAACCAAAACATTCAAGAAAAACAAAGTACGGAAATTAAGTTTTCCTAAAACAACAACACAACAAACAGCACACAAACAAACATCCCCACACACACTCACACACATACACCTACAAAACACATGTCAATCCATAAATGGCCATAACATTGATCGGAATCGTTATCGATATCGAACATGTCGCATTCATTGATTCAAACATACAGACATATGTACAGTGGTCACTCGATTAAAAGGACTAAAAGCTTAAAGATTGTTATATCCTTTTAACTTGATCAAATTTCATTTCTAACTAAGAGAGGACTTTAATTATCAAGCAACCACTGTACATATGTACATATATACATGCATATATAGTAAATATACCTATGTTAGCATTTAATATTAGTAAGCAACAACAACATCAACTGAATGCAGCAAAGCTAACATAAACAACAACAACAAAAATGACACATTGAATAGAATTACATACATACATTGTATAATAACATTTGAATGTATGTACATGTGTATGTATGAGCCAATGTATCTGTATCTTCATCAATTTAACGCTTGGAGTTTTGCTGCTTGTACGTTTCTTCCTTGTTTGCACACAAACAAAACATTCAACACAAACACACTCACACTCATATACATACATACATTAATAGATTCATATTCACAAACAATTGAAAACTAGTATTAGTTATATTTACGTATAATATAATGATTAAATTTGTCTTTAGTTCGTATTTTGTGTACTTTCTGTCTATTGTTTGTGTTTGTGTGCTATTTACATAACTGTAGCTGTATTACTTTATGTTGTAAAAACAGGACACTAGACCGAAACACAGTTAGTAGTTCAACTGAGTGAATAATAATGAATATGAGCGAGATACATAGATAGATATAGAGCGAGACAGAAACTAAGGAAAGTTACATACAACGATAGAAGCAACATAGTACTTCCAAAAATCACAAATAACAACAACAAGAACTATTTGATGTATGCAAATGCAACGTTTATAATTTACATGCATATATACATAGAGAACAAACAAAAACATACATATAATAACAATAATAACGTTGATTCAATGATCAAAGTAATGTTTGAAAATAGTAAGCAAAAAAAAAAAGAAAAAGTTAATTGAAATGCAACCTAACAACCATCCACCCCCTCCCCCAACACCAAAGCTATGTGAAGCAACATCGTCGAACCTGAAGAAGCGAACGGTGCAATAGGAAGTCAGAGTGCCAACAACAACAACAACAACAGGCGCACACCCAAACAACGGTACACGCACACATACAAACACCACAACCGACAACAATTCGACCGCAAACTGTCAGCCAAAAACAAATGAGAAGAAGAAGGATGCCAAGATGAAGAAGGATGCCAAGTTGAAGGAGTCGCCGCAGTAAAAAGCTAATCAGACAAGCAGCACCGATAACTCAGATATAGATGAAGAAATACATACACACAAACACACACACACACACATGGATTTAATGTCGATTGAAGAAGATCGATAGAAAAGAAAAACAATGTTGAAAAAGACGACGATGAAGTTTTGACGTTGCCAACACTGCTGCCAGTGTTGCCCTGCCTTAACAAAATCATTCACAAAGTAATAAAACAAAAAGTTTCGAGTTCGAAAGTTCAAGTCGAAAGCAGCAAAAGCAGCGCACAAAATTTATTTTTGATTTTTCAATGATTAAATGTAACGAAATTGTTTTTAAATGTTGTTTTATACAGACATGCCTAAATTTATATTATATGTATATTTGTATAATTGAATTATAAATGAAAACCGATTATGTTAAAAGAATTAGCATATTGAAATGATCACACTTAAATTTTAAGATCACACGCTGCAGAAACTATATAGAAACAATCGAAACAATTTCGGTATGCCGAAATTTCAATACCCTCTTAAATTTATCTATTAATATATAGTAGTCCGATTTGTTAAATAGTAGACACTTCTACATAATTAATAAGCATTTTTCGAGTTGGCTGTAGATACTCTACACTAGGTATAGGGATATAGTGTTCCGATATGTTCAATTCTAAGTACGATCTCTGCAAAATACAAAATAAATTGTGTGTGTTTGTTAATTTCCACGCTTGCTTTTCGCAAGGGTCCAAATTGAACATAGAATTTTTTTTAACATAAAATATCATTTTTTGTTGTTATACTTATGGACGCAAATATAAAACGCAACAGTCTTTTTTTTCACCATATTTTTTTAATCAATATTAGTTTGATATCTTGAAGTTTTTTGATCTTTTTTTTTAGTTCTTAATAATTTAATTTGAGAATTAAATTTTGTGTGCAATCAAATGAGAAAAGACGTTTAAGACTTGCATACTAAATAAAACGAAAGAAACTTATACATATATTATATATATAGAAATCGATACAAAGGCCAAGAGCGCAAGGAATGTTGATTAGTTGACGAGTGCATACCGAATACTGTTTACAATTGATATATAACTGATACTGATTAATTTAAAAGAAACGTAAGGTAAAAAAAAAAACAAATGATATAAAGATGATAAGTAATAATAACAATAACTAAAATAAAAGCAAAACTGATATTTAATACAATTTGCAGTCTATCATTTTGGTAATTTTGTACATATGTAGGCGAAATAGAAAGAAACACACACACACAACATCGATATCGATATGATGATACTCTTATTCATACTATGTACATCACATACAGTTATGGAAAAAATAATAGAAACGACAGGGCTGCTCACATTTGAGACCAAATATTTCGTTTCTGGAGCAATTTTCATCCATGAAAACCAGTGTACTTGGTTTCAGGATAACAATGCTCTACTTTGGATACCTTTTTGGGCCTCTTTCGTAAGAATTATAAACAGTGTATACTGATTTGTAGAAAGACCACGATTTTGTCTTGGAAAAAATAATAGAAACACACTAGAATTTTGCTATTATCTTGTTTCTTAGAACTTGAAATCAAGTTATATAGGTATAATTTCATGAACTAACTATAGAAGAAGAAATTAAAAAGCTTTTTTTGGATCCCGTTCTGCTTGTTGTTGTTATTCGCTTCATAATGGGTGGTGGCGTACATTGTACCGTTATTGAAAGAAAACATACAGTTGCGGTCAAAAAAATAGTAGTGCGTGCAATGAATTTACATTTACTCAAAATTTAATGACTTTTCATTTATCCAAATTTTGTATATAATTTTTTTAAGATACGTTAATATATTGTTAATCTATCTGAGAAATCAAAGATAGTGAATAGTTATTATTTTTCGACTTAGGAATTTTTTTCTTGCAATATGCCTGAAAAATGGGCGGTCAAAATAATAGTAGTGATAAACATATTCAAATATTTTAATGATGAAAACGATCCAAAACCCCTTTTTTTTATTTAAAAGGTTAGATATGTGAAATGCACTTAATAATTAACGAATTTAATAATTTGTTGTGAAGCCTTTATCTCGAATTACCGCCTTACAACGACGGATCGTGGCTTTTACATCGTTCTGTTTGTATTGAGCTCCAGGCGCTCCTAGCGATCTTCCAAAGATGAATATTATTTGTTGGTTGATGCTTGGCAATATCCTTCTTCATATCGGACCACAAATTTTCAATGTGATTCAGATCGGGGGACCGTGGTGACCACTCCACTACATTAACTTTTTTCTATGCGAACCATTCTTTCGAAGATTTGCTGATATGCTTTGGGTCTATGTCCTGTTGGAACCTCCAAATTATCGGCATATCATCTGAAAAATACGGTAGCATAATGTCCTGCAGAATTTTCACATGCTCGTGCCTATCCATTATAGTTTTGATCTAATATATATGGGTTCGACCCCGTAATGTGAAAATGCGCCCAGATTATTATTCTCGAACCCCCATGTTTGACGGTCCTGCAGGGGAATCTGGGCTGATATTCGGATTTTTATGGATACCTTATATGTTATCGAGATCCTCGACCACCGATTAAAATAATTTTGGACACATCCAACCATTAGAAG
Source organism: Drosophila recens (assembly GCA_037043495.1). NCBI lineage: Eukaryota > Metazoa > Arthropoda > Insecta > Diptera > Drosophilidae > Drosophila > Drosophila recens. Next base: position 16,149 of record JBAMBJ010004236.1, read on the forward strand.
TTTCCTCATTTCTCAAAGGCCAATTCAGATGTTCGTTAGCAAACCGAAATAACTTTTGGGCAGGTATTTTTTTTTAATAACGGAATTTTTCCCGGGATTCTTTCTGCCAGATTATTATTCCGCAAACATCTTAGAATGTTTTACACACTTTGGTCCATACCAAAGTTCTTTATTATAAGTGCTGCAGGAGCAAAAGGGTCGCGTTTCAAAAACCTCACTTCTTTTGTCACTAGTCTTTTGGACATGGATCGAGGTCTTCCACATTTGTCCTATTTTGGCGACTACTTAATGGCGTTTCTGATTATGGTTGGCAATCATCTAATCAAATTTTTCCACTTCCTTAAACGTTATCCTTTAGAAATAAATTTTTTAATAGGAGCACGCTTTTCTGGAGTGCAATGCTTGCCACGCCCCATTGTAACAACTCTGAGCAAAAAATTGTTTATAAAAATTTTATAGCAAATTATCAAATTACAATTATAAATATCAAATCAAGTACCTTTCCTGCTTAATATCCTTTTTTTTCACTTTTAATGCATTCACTACTATTATTTTGACCGCCCATTTTTCAGACTATTACAAGAAAAAAATTGCTAAGTCGAAAAATAATAACCGTTCACTATCTTTGATTTCTCAGATGGATTTACAATATAATAACGTATCTTAAAAAAATGAAATAAAAAATTTGGATAAATTAAAAGCCTTTAAATTTTGAGCTGTTGTAAGTTCATTGCAGGCACTACTATTTTTTTGACCGCAGCTGTATTCTGAATCTAAAAAATAAAGACAACTCAATCTCAGATATTGTAACAATTCCTAATATTTATAAAAAAAATGTTTTCAGCGGGTTACTATAAATAAAAACCAAAGACACCGCAGTAAAAAAGCTTGCACCATAGGGTAAATTCGACAACCTCCTTGTCCGAAAATCAAAAAAAAGTCACTCTCTCTCATCGGAAGTTCTAAAAAATGAGTTAAATGCACCTATCAGTAGTCGAACTATAAGAAATAAAACGATTGATGACGGTTTCAAAAGCCATGTGGTTTGAAAGGTACCATACCTTAGTAAAAAACACATCAGCAACCGGGAAAATTTCGCGCAGGTGCGTTTCCTGCCTCCAAATTGAAAAAATATGTTGTTGTCAGACGAAACTAAGATCAATTTGTTTGAATCTGATGGGGAACCACATGTTAGGCCCCATAAGAATACTCCCCACGACCCAAGGTGCTCAACTATAACGTTTGAGTATGGAGTTAGAAACATAATTTTGTAGGGATGCGTTTCTCATTCTGGTGTTGGTCCATTACATTGGATAAGGGAAAAAATTAGTGCCTCCCAGTATGTCAATATACTCGACAGTATAATGCTACCTTATGCTGAAAAGGAAATGCCTTTAAAAGTGGGAGTTCCAGCAGGATAATGATCCAAAACATTATTCAAAGCTGGCCAAGAAGTGGTTCCTTGACAGTAAAGTTCCCCTAATGGAATGGTCTTCAGGGTCACCAGACCTAAATCCCATAGAGCATCTTTGGAGGATGTTAAAGAAAAGGATTGGGGGCTATAAATCCCAAAAATAAGGATTATTAGTTGAAAAAAGTTAAATCCGAATGGTACTCCATTGATCCATCGATTTGTGCCAAACTGGTGGACTCCATGGATCGTCGACGTTTCGGAGTCACTAAAAGTTGCGGTGCTACAACCGAATAGTAAAATTAAAGGTTAATCTTTATGCCTTTATAACTTAAAAAATGTTTTTCTTAACTTTGGGCGTTCCGTTTCTATTATTTTTTCCAGGCCTTAAAAATTAAAAAAAAAATTTCTGCTATATTAAGTTTTTTGAAAAATATTATTTTGTTATATTTTGATACACTACTGGATAGGCTTTATATAAAAAATATGAAACTTAAGAAAAAAAAATTTTCATTGAACAAAATTTTAAAAAATACGAAAAAAAAATGCCGTTTCTATTATTTTTTCCATGACTGTATGTGTGTGTGTATCTAATAACATAATTATGCTTTTACACGTAACTCGCTCTATAAGTTTCCATGTTTATACGTAATGCTACTACTACTCTCATCTCAACTGTGTGTTCCATGTGGATCGATGTGTGGTGTTGGATATTTGCATACCCGTTCGTATCTATTATCTACCTTAAGTATCTGTTCATTGTTTTGGGCTATATTGCTTTGATTTTAATTTCACTTCTCTCTCCATGCTATGCTATACATTTTTATTTTACATATATATATATGTATATATATATCGACAACATCGACTAAATCTAGGACTACATCGCGCTCTGTCAGGAGATCTTAAGTCGTCCCGATCCCGAGGCCGAAGCTGAATAATTATAATCGGCTGTTCGCTATCGTTGTGCTCTTCCCACTCTAGCAAAGATGACGATAACAGAGCTGCTCCTAATGCCATCTCACTCTAACCAACGCACGCACGCTTAGCAAATGGCATATTTACGCAAATACCTGACAAAAGCTAGATGCTACCGTATGCTCGAACCATGTGCGCGCTTATCTATGAGATACATTTGCAATGTATCTTTTGCTCCCCCATTTTGCCATGCGAATGTTAATAACGATTTAAACAAAAATAAACCAAGCACAAACTATATTCTTTTTTTTTATTATTGTAACTTATACATCATAATTATTATTTATTGGTTGGGGTTTCTTTTCGTTACCGAACACACACAGATACACACCTACATGCATACACATCCACACCCACGCACGCTCGCTCGCTTTTTATCAGAAACACGATTCATTCTATCAGCAGTTGCACTGCATCCACATCTAACCCTGAAGTGTGCCTGAAGTGGCAACGAGTTGAACTTATTAGCCAGATCATAATACACGCACATACCTACTTACATACATATGTGCATGTGTATGTATGTACACAGCTTTTCTTTCAGTTTGGATTGGATTCGAAGGGTCGACGACCATTTAAACATATTTATACATACATGTAAGGACCGATCCTTTTGAACGGTTCACCTATGAATTTGGCCAGCGGTGCATTTTTTGAATGCCAGACAAAGACAACAAACAACTTTTCGTGCACATTCTTCGTTTTCCATTTCCCTTTTCCCACCCGACACTCCATAGACTTTTTTCGTTGGCTCTGTCAATTTGCAATTTGATATTGAAATACTACTTATGTATGTACATTAGAATGGGTCAATTTGTATGGAGCAAAAATAAATTTTTTTTGATTTCAAGCGGTTGTCAAAATCGTAATCTACGCCGAATTTTTGCCAAGAAACCATGGGTCTAAAGTCAAAGGCGAGCTTACGATTTTTAGCGTGAAATATGGGAAATCGTATGAAAAGTAAAAAATTATCATAGGCCGTGTTCACCAGAACAAATCGACAACAGAATATCGATGAAATTTTTATGATTATTCTGGTGAACGGCAGTGATTAGCAATCATGATTTCAAATTTTGTGATTATGATGACTGAAAATTTCATCACCAAAATAGTACGCTGAAATTCTGTGATTGTGATGCTTTGTTATCGATACAACAAATCGTAATCAACAGAACACAAGATTTGAAAATAAATAGCACAAAACTAATAAGGATACCACTATATTAATATTAATTTGGTATTCTTAAAAAAAAATGCAAAGAAGACGTTGGAATTTGCGTATTTTTAAGTAATATGGTTATGAAAGTGCTTTAAACTTTTTCATATAAAATATTAAATTAAATACAATATTGGCTTAATGATTTATTAATGCAACATATCATCTATTATTTTAAATCTGGTCTTATGCTGTGCTCATTCCCATTTCATTAAGCATTTTGCGCCAAATTGTTTTGAATTTTGTAAATAAATATTAACACCTTTGACAAAAAAAGAAATGACAACTTTGATCTCGTCTCAAAATTTCATCAAAGCGTTCACCAGAAGCCCATCAACAATTTTTTGATTTCTGATACCTGATTACTAATTGATTAGTTCTGGTGAACACGGCCATAATTTCTCGTTAAAAATCGATTTTGACAACCGCTTAAAATCGAAAAAATTGACCCACTCTAATGTACATAGATTCTACATAAATACCTAGTATTTCCATAAGTACGCACATACATACCGATCAGTGTTGCCAAAATTTTAAAGGCTATAGTAGCTAATACCCTAAAGAAATATTTATTTGAAAAAAAAAAATTTTTAACAGCTTTTTAACAAATCGAAAAGTATTATTATGAAAAAGCTTCGATTTTAAGAATATGGGAGTTACAAAACTATAGAATCCATTTTGAGTGCCGTATTATTCTAAATTGTAAATATCCAACATTTCTGCATCTTAAAATCCCATCTCAAAAAACTTATCAATTGATAAATATTAATTTATAAAAAAATAATTCCAATTACATTCTGACGGCAATTTCTTATCATTGAATTTTTCGTGACTTGGTCTCAAATAATCGATTTTCTCGAATATTTTGTGATTTGTAGATAGCTTTTGCAATGACACACTAGCTAAAATTCTGGCTAAAAAATAACTAAAAATGGCAACACTATTTATGTAAAGTATGTATGTATGTATACAATATGTACATGCATTTGTACATCTTGTATGTTTTTGTCAACATATTTCTAGTGCTTTCTTGATTGTTTCTTTTTACGTTATTCTCTCTTTCATTGTCTTCCTTTCTTTGTATCTTTGTTCTTGTTGCTCGCGAAAATTGGTGACAAATTCTGGCAATCTTCATATACGATATACGATCCTCGATCTTGTCTTGCACGCCCTCTCCGTGTACTTATCTAATGATTCTTCATATGATCCGGCCCCAGCAGCAACGTGGTCAGCCTCCAAAGGACGAAGAGCCTGAGAACAATGCCATCGATACGATTCCAAAGCGCATCTAAAAGTGCAATACCTGCAGCAGCCGTTACAACAATACACTTACATACCTACATATAAACACAAACACAACAGCAAGAGCTAAACAGAAAAAAAATACTAAAAATCGCCGCTTTGAGGATTAGTAATCCCACAAGGACCAACTACGCAAATCGATAACCGTGCTGTAATCGAAGTTAGAGATGGGCATGGGTCGACCTTTTTTCCATCCGACACGCCAGCAACCGAAGCAGATCTTCTCAAACACGCACGCACGAAAAATATTTTCTACAAGCCCGGCTCAACAATAAAACTTTCTTGCAGGAAAAAAAGAAAGAAAAAAGTGTAATTCAGTCACTTAGAGTTTATTTGACCTACAACACATTTAAAATTTGTTTACGTTTAATTTTTAAACAGAACGAGTCAGAATTTGATAACGCAGCTATCGAATCGTTTAGATAAGGTTCGATTGATCGACTAAAAAAATTAATCGAACCAAGTGACTGATTCCGTATTACAAATTGAATGACTGAACTAAATAATTGTACATTGTTTTACTTGTTTAAAAACTAAATTTTCGGGATTAATGTGCGCCACAAAATTGAATGCTGCAACCGTGGGCGCCTGCAGTGTGCGACAAAGTCGCGGCCATGCCCATCTCTAGTCGTAATATTGAAAATGCAGCGACCACACGGACACACACACACACACACACACAACACAGAAAGACACCCACACAGACGTACATATACAGAAAAACACTCAGATTTGTCAGCACTGGTCCTTGCGGCAGGCGCATTCAATTCAATTTTATTCTTTGCATTTTATTTACTAAAGTGAACGGCTAAAAAGTTTAGCATAGTTTTTAAATAATTAGTCAAGTTGCCCCAAAATTTCCCAAGCCCACACCACACCCCCAACTCCCATGCCAGAGAGGACGATCCATTGAAGAAACGAGCTAATACTCGAATTATTAGACCATTTATCTACCTTAACCAAAAGAAATTGAAAAGAGAAAAGGAAGCGAGTCCAGAACCCTGTATCCGTTACATCCAACAACAACAACAACTTAAAGCAAGCGATAACAACAGCAGCTACGATAACCGATAATTGTGTAAAGTCGGAATTTCGTCGTATTTCGATCTACAGTATATCAAGTAACTATTTTGACAAAAAATAAATAAAAGGAATAATCGTTATTTGATTTTATTTTTAATTAGAGGTCTGCATGAATGAGCTAAAACGAAGTTCGAAGCATTCATGTTCGAAAGGAATTGAACGAAGTCGAATGCAAAGTCGAAAGATTTTGATTGAGTTTGTTCGTTTTTGTCAAACTCAGTTCACAATGTTCATACGGAGTGACAGAAAGTGAATGAGTGAGAAAGCTACTTTGTTTTGAGTTAATTCGAGCTCGTTTCGAATTTTGATTTAATTTTCATATTTTTTTTTTAAGCATGAGTATTTTCAGTTGTTTTTTTTCATGTGCATAATGAACTTATAAAGGAAAAAGATGAATAGCTTTATAACGCATTGAACGAATTTAATTTTTTATTATAACTGAATCTAATTCTTACTATTAATAACAAACTATTTATTCTAAGCTAGAATGTTAAAACATTATTTTATTGACATTGTCTGGGTTGGTAGCAATAACACAACGCTTCTCCGTTATTAGATTTCTTGCATCAGAAAAAACTCGCTCAGAAGCCGCACTGCTAGCTGGAACACAAAATATTTTGCAGCTTGTCTTGTGTAACAAGGGAAAAATACCTTTCTGTACATTCCACCAACCGAGACAATCAAAGTCAACTGTATATGAAACGTTAATGTTTGCGTAGCCTCTCAGTTCCTTATCTATTTGATCAACATTGTTGTTATTTGCCAAAACTTCAACATATTCGGCAAACTCGTCATTAGGTACTGGATTATGTACAGCATCAAAAATATTGGTGTCCAAAAAACTTGTCATTATTTCTTTGCGACCGATTTTTAGGAAAGTTTGCAACAAAGTTAAGGAATGCAGTCATTTGACAATCAAAACATCGAGTCATTCAATTGAGTTTGACATTGTCAAATTTATTTTACATTCCTTCATTCGCACTCATTTCGATAAGGAGCTGTCATTTTAGAGCTCAATGTCACTCACACTCAAACGAATTCAATTCAATGTGTGAATCGCACTCACTCAACTCGACATCGTTCGAATTAATTCTTTTTAACTCAAATTTTGAGTATATTCATGCAGACCTCTATTTTTAATTACTTAAACGGAATCTTGTTTTTTTTTTAATTCTTCTAAGAACCATAAATAAACTATAATGAGATAAGAAAAATAAAAATAATAACATGAAATGATATATTTTGTGCATAATAAAATATGCGAATTTTGCGAAAAATGTCAAAACAGTTACTTGACATACTGTAAGTATAAGAGTGCATTCGTATTTAAGTATATAGTGAAATACACATGTGTACACAATAAACAATATAAATATACCGTTAGCTTATTTATATACATATTTAAAATGAAAAACAAAAGAAAACAAAACAAACAAACAAAAACAAATATTTTATGTATTTTTTTAATGTATTTAAGATAAGTAAGATTACTCGTAGAGCAGTAACTGAAACAAAAAAAACAACCGTAGAATATCGAATCGGTGAAAAAGAAAGCAAAGAGAAATATAGAATGCTCCCCGAATCGAGAGCTCCTTAAATCTGAATGCGCAAGGAAATGAAATTCGAAGAACAAATAAAGATGAGGAAAACCAATAAAAGAAATGCCGAAAAACAATTGAAATCAATTGTGTTTTACTGTCGTTCATCACCCATTTCGAAAATAAATAAACGTTTTTTAGTTTTTTTTTTCTTTATTTTATTTTTAAATAAATTATTAGGTTCTTCGTAAAATCGAAGGATCCATTATTATTATTATGTTGTTATTTTTTCAGTGTTTGTGTTTATTTTCATATTCATTGAATTATTTACGTTTCCTGCTACACATATGTATCTCTTTTTATTGCCCCGCAGCTCTTTCTCTCTCTCTCTCTTTCTTTTTGTATCTCTTGTCACGCGCTCTTATACATATAACATTTTTGTTTTATTTTGTTTTTTTTATTCTTAATAAGATTGTTTATAACTTGTAGGCTAACCTATTGATTTGTGATTCCTCATTAGAAGTTAGCGTTCGTTTATCAAAAAATATACAGTTTTCGGGAATTGGGAATTGGCCGTTTTTTTTAAAGGAATGCGAGGAACACACTTGATTCTCCCTCTTCATCATATATTATAATCAAAAAACATCATCATCATCGTCTCTCAACTACCTAAAGTTCTATGCTCCGTTGCGATTTTGGGCCCGAAAATAACTCTTCATTTTCAAATTATAATATAGAAGAAAAAAAACATAATAAAATTTGTTAAAAAAAAATGTGCTACAAGGAATTTTGCGTGCGGCGATTGTTTTTTAAGAATTGTGTGTTGAGCTGTTGTTTAACCTGTTTTGCTTTGGGGTTTTTTCTACTATCCCTATCCTTGTGGAGGAGGAGGAGGACGAGGAGGAGGTTGTGGTGTTGTTGCTGGTGATTGGGTGTTGTTGTAATTTGTTGCTGTTGCCGGTTGTTGTTGTTTTTACTTTTACTTGCAATTAAGTTTATAATTGTTTAATCAGTCTGATTTACTTCTACTGCCAAAACTATTTATATAATCAAACGATCACGATCTCGATCACATGGCCAGCCGGCTTACAGCTCGTCCTTGAGATCATCGCCAGCCTCGGCGCCCTCCTGTGGTGGTACACCGCCAGTGCCCTGGTACAGCTTGGCAATCACCGGCTGGACGATGGCCTCCAGATCCTTCTTCTGTTTCTTGTACTCCTCGGGATCGGCGTCGGGATTCTGTTCGAGCCATTTGATTGACTCGTCGATGGCCGACTCCAGTTTGGTCTTCTCGTCGTCGCTCAGCTTGGCGCCCAGCTTCTCCTTGTCGCCAATCTGGTTCTTCAGACTGTAGGCATACGATTCCAGCTCGTTGCGCGACTCGACGCGCTCCTTCAGCTTCTTGTCCTCGTCGGCGAACTTCTCAGCGTCGTGGATCATGCGATCGATGTCCTCGGGTGTCAGACGGTTCTGGTCATTGGTAATCACGATCTTCTCCTTGTTGCCGGTGCCCTTATCCTCGGCGCTGACCTGCAGAATACCGTTGGCGTCGATCTCGAACGAGACCTCGATTTGTGGAATGCCACGTGGTGCGGGCGGAATGCCGGTCAGATCGAATTTGCCCAACAGATGGTTGTCCTTGGTCATGGGACGCTCGCCCTCGTACACTTGAATGGTGACCGTGTGCTGGTTGTCGGAGGCCGTGGAGAACACCTGCGACTTCTTGGTGGGAATGACAGTGTTGCGTGGAATCAGCTTGGTCATGACACCGCCAACGGTCTCAATGCCCATGGTCAGTGGATTGACGTCGAGCAGGACGATGGCATCGGTGTCCTGTTCGCCAGAAAGAACGCCAGCCTGGACGGCGGCACCATAGGCGACAGCCTCATCGGGGTTAATGCCACGAGATGGTTCCTTGCCGCCAAAGAAGTCCTTGACCAGCTGCTGCACCTTGGGGATACGCGTGGAGCCGCCAACGAGCACAATCTCATGCACATCCTTCTTGTTCATGTCGGCATCCTCGAGCACCTTCTGCACCGGCTTCAGAGTCGAACGGAAGAGATCCAGGTTGAGCTCCTCGAACTTGGCACGGGTCAGGGTCTCGGAGAAGTCATCGCCCTCGAAGAATGATTCGATTTCGATGCGCACCTGATGGGAGCCGGACAGAGCACGCTTTGCCTTCTCGACCTCACGACGCAGCTTCTGCACGGCACGGTTGTCCTTGCGGATGTCCTTGCCCTTCTTCTTCTTGTACAGCTTGATGAAGTGATCCATGACACGCTGATCGAAATCTTCGCCGCCCAAATGAGTATCGCCGTTGGTGGCCACCACCTCGAAGACACCGTTGTCAATGGTCAGCAGGGACACATCGAAGGTGCCGCCGCCCAAATCGAAGACCAGCACATTCTTCTCGCCCTCCTTCTTGTCCAGACCATAGGCAATGGCAGCTGCCGTCGGCTCGTTGATGATGCGCATCACCTGGAGACCGGCAATGACGCCGGCATCCTTGGTCGCCTGACGCTGGGCGTCGTTGAAGTAAGCTGGCACTGTGACGACGGCATGGGTGACCTTCTTGCCCAGATAGGCCTCAGCGGTTTCCTTCATCTTGCCCAAGACCATGGCGGAGATCTCCTCGGGCGCAAAGATCTTGGCGCCCTGCGACGTATCAACGCTAATGTGTGGCTTCGAGTTCTTCTCCACCACCTTGAAGGGGAAGAACTTGATGTCGTGCTGCACATTGGTGTCCGACCATTCGCGTCCAATCAGACGCTTGGCATCGAACACGGTGTTCTCTGGATTTGTGGTCAACTGATTCTTGGCGGCGTCACCAATCAGACGCTCGCCGTCAGCTGTGAATGCCACGTACGAGGGCGTAATACGATTGCCCTGATCGTTGGCAATGATCTCAACGCGTCCATTTTTGTAAACGCCAACACTAAAATAAGAGAATCAAAACAAAAGAGAACAAATTAATTATCCAATTGGGTTAAAGACGTAGGCGATTGCGAGAAGAATCCAATTGGAAACTGCTTGCACTGCTTACCATGAGTATGTGGTGCCCAGATCGATGCCAATAACGGTGCCCAACTCCTTGTCCTTTTCCTTCTTCTCCTCGCCGAGGGAGAGGCCAACAAAGGCCACGACGGCCAGTAAAATGCACAACTTCATGGCGCAGCTCCTTGTGTTAATTACTAGTTTTAATGCTTAGTCTTTGTCACTAAACAATAAAAAAAACTGCAACGATAAATAAGAGAAAAAGCGCCGATTAATAAAATGCGCTTAGCTTTTGTACACGTCAACACTAGAGTTGTCGATTCTAGTTCAGTTGAAGGATTTAGTTCAGTAGTTCAATTTTTAGTGAACGAACTAATCGGTCATTTAGTTCAGTAGGTCAGTTACTGAGCTCAATCGGTGACTCGAGTCCCATTATCGTTCAATAGTTCGTTCGAGTCCTTTTATAGGTCAGTATTTCGTTCGAGTCGTTTAAGTCTTTCGAGTCGTTTGAGTCGTTCAATAGTTCGTTCGAATCCCATTATCGCTCGGTTTATTTAAAAATAGTATTGAAAATAAAAGCCAATTTGTGATTTTAAAAATAAAAACAATAAAATTCATTCTTTAATCCAATTAGTCTGAGTATTAATCTTCTCCGAAGATAATAAAAATAAGAAACAAAAACAAATTGCTTTAAGCAAATTAGTAACATTTGTGTTTTGACTAAAATATCAGTCCAAGTCTGCCTGCCAACGAGAAAAAGTAAAAGAAATTAGCATACAGGCTAAAAAAATATAATGAAAAGCTTACCTATTCTATATTGTTGTGTATGAAAGTCAATGTCTACTTTATCAGGTTGCTGACCTGTAATGGGACTCGATCGACCTATTGAACGACTCAAACGACTTGAACGAACTATTGAACGACTCAAACGACTCGAACGAACTATTGAACGACTCAAACGACTCGAACGAACTATTGAACGACTCAAACGACTTCGAACGAACTATAAAAAGACTCGAACGAACTATTGAACGAACGAACTAAGCAACTGAACTACTGAACTATAAGACCTACAATCAGGGATTTAGTTCGTTCGTTCACTTTGGTGAATAGTTCAATCGAACTTAGTCCGAACGATACGATACAACTCTAGTCAACACACACGCACAAGCACACACACACACAAACAGAGAGAGAGCGAGAGTAAGAAGCTTCCAGGTTTCCAGCAGACAGCCGAAAAAAACGCTTACGTTGCGGTTAATGCTGTCAACAGGTAATACCGTTATGTGTGCTACTTTTGAAAGTCGCTGAAGCGTTGGCCTTAAAGAATTTATGGCACACGTTCGGCCCAATAAAAGTGCCATGTGTACTTACGCTACAGGCACACGCACACATACCTGGAGTAAAAGCTGGAAAGAGGAGGAACACGTCTAGTTCTGTGGCTAACCGTTTAACAACTGTTAAAACTGCCCGTACTCTTCTGCTCAATGCTGCGTCGCGTCGCTCTGCCACACTGACATTGACCGACGCTGCTGCTCTGCCAGCGTCGACGACTCACAAAGAGCATAGCAATAACAACAACAGCAACGTTGCTATAAAAAATTTTGTATACGTGGTAACATTTTTCTGGTTCTTTCTGTTGCCCTCAGTAATCTTTCTCGCTCTTAATCTCTGTATCTCTCGCTCTCTCATCAAAATACAAATTGCCGGCCACTCTCTTTACGTTTGCGAGAAAACTGGTTTTGCTCTGCTTCACACTACAAATATATTGTACGAATTTCATCTTTTAAGCATTTGCCGCGTTTTGCATACTCAATGAGTGAATGAGTGTACATTAACTACAACTAACATCGAATGTAAAAGCACAAACAAATCCGCCCACGCCCCGTCCGGTGAAAGTTAAGGCGATAGTATCGATACTTGCCGGCACAAGTTGCAATCAAAAGACGCAAGAAAGTTGCATTACTTTTGAAATTCTTTGCTTAAAGTGATGTGATTTAAAAAGACCCAGGTTATAATAACAGCAGAAAATGAATAAAAAACAAGATAAGGGTACAATATTCGAATTCGTTAACTTGTCAACACAATTATTTGACTAACTGTATGTATGTATGTAGGTAACCCGCCAGAGTTATTGTCTTTATGCTGAACTGACGTGTACTTTTGTCAGCTACAGAGTATAATAACGAACTTACTCAGATGTGTATGAAGAGCTTGGGGATTTGTTTTTAATGACGTGTACAAAGCTGATTGAGTGACTGCACAGACACACTCACACACACTCGTACGAAGGCAAATACGAATACGAACAGACGCTGAAAGCGGCAGACGATAAGTTGGCGCAGGCGCTTGTCCGTCTTTTTGTTGTCTCTGTGTGTGTGTGTGTGTATGTGCGTTGGTGTTTGCCATACATTTAAATTGAGTTTTTTGATTTTCGCAATTGTGATAACCGAAATGTATAAATGAAGTGTTGTTGCCAAGTCATCTTCGAGATAATTAATGCACTTGAGCAACGCGAGAGCAAAACGTAATATTTATCACAACCACCAGCTGACAAGTGTGTCCACAAGAGACCAAGGGAAGACGGCCTAATATGTCCGAAACGTCCAACAGACAGCCAGCCGGCTTGATGTGAATGAACTTTTTTAGTAATAATTTGTTATGCTAATTTGTTGCCGCCGTCTTAATATGACTGCGTACACATACATACATATGTACATATATATGAATGTATGTTAATTATTTTACACGTCATACAGTTTGGGGTCACACTGGCAGTGACGTAGAGAAAATTCGTATGCAAATAATAAATATCAAATTAATACGCGCACTGCAGACACTTAAATTGCATTTAATCATTGTTGGAGAACATGTGCTTTTTTGTCTATTATATATCATTTGTAACTTGTGTATTCGCCTTTGTGGCCACATTGCCAACATGGCGACACGGCACGACATGTGCAACTACATACATATGCATGTAGGTTATTATCGTCTTTATTGTAACTGCATTTACTTCAACTTGATGCGATTAATTCGTTTAATAATGCCCATTGTGTTGAACTGGCAAAAATAAAAAATAACTTACACTTGCAGCTTTGGTGTCTTAAGCGTATATTTTCAAATTTTCTCTCTTGACGTTTGAAGCAGAACTGAAAGAATTTAGTGAATTGCTGCCGCTTTGTGCCGGCGCTTTCTACACACACACACACACACACACATACAAAACTGCGCAGAGTACACGTCAGTGTTAACTTTTCATCAGTGTTGCGAAACTCTCAAAATTGTACCTATTTATCGATTGTTGTCGGGTATAAACTGATATTTCAAATTTAAATACTTACTTTGCTAACTAAAGCTAATTTGAGCACTATTTAAAATTACAATATAATTTGTATCTTTGATGCTTTCAATATGAGTCTTTGTTGTCTTTTTTTGGCTTTGATTATTAATTAATTTTGTACACGGTTTCACAGTCACAGTTTGTTTATATGTTAAAAAAAAAAAAAAACAAATTCACTTATTCTGGATCGCACGTAATAAATATTCCAATATAATAGTAGCGTTTTTTCTATGTGCCGATGTGTTATTTCTTTGCTGTCTGTTTTGAAACTGTTAGTTGCTCTCCCCAATGCCGGGCTATTTATTCAACGGCTTTGTTTATGCTCTGACGTGTAGACCACGTCAGTGTCTGCTGCAATTCTGATTGGCGTTGCGTGGCGCTCACTGTTTCATCTGATTGGCCGGCACTGGAAAGTTCCCCACGCCAGTGGAAAGAGAGCGCAGTGCCATTTCCAAAAGCTTTGATTGTGGTTTTTGACTTCAAACAAAATCTTTTTCGTCACCGTTGAAATCAAGGCCGATGACACTGAGTGCGACAGCTCTCTCTCTCTCTCTCAAATGCTTTCTATTGTTGTTTGCGTTCTCGCGATTTGTTGAATTGCATGCGCTGAAATTTATGTGACTATGATAATAATAATAATAATAAATTAATGTTTCCAAAAAATATCATTAATCTGCATTTTGGCAATCACTGACGTGTACCTAGCGAATTTACATATGTGTATTTCAAATATACTTCCATAAATGACAAATTTTTGAGTTGTTGCGTTAAATTCAAGCAAATGAAACGCCCCAGTTTTTAGTTTTTTTTTAATGACACGCGATCGATATCAATATATTTATATTTTTCATAACAATAATAGCATTTAATAATCATTATCAGTGACATGTCAACATTTCGTCCAAAGTTGTATCCAATGTTTATGCAAATTTTCAATTATTATTGCATAGGATTTTTATTTCGATTTTATCTTTTTTGTTTTTGTCAGTTTTTCGTGTTAATCTTAGGGAGAAAAAGGCAAACAGACAAATAATTTGCGCAAATTTGTTTGCCTGCAAAACATTTAAAAACTAAAAAAAAAAAATAGAATTTTGTTTGTTTTAACTTTGCAATGGGATAGTTTCATATGTGGACATGACGAAATTTCGAAAGTCATCTCGTATATAGACGATATAAATACATACATACATAGTTAAAGATTACGATTTTTGTTTAAGAGCTAAACGACTTTTAAAAGCAATTCGTTTGTATTTGTATTTGGTCAAAAAAGTTGAGCTAATCTCATCACAAATGAAAAAGTATAAAAATCTTTGTAATATATGTAAATAAATCAAATATCGAAAATGGCGAAACCTGAGCAACAAATGAAAAGCACATCGAAAATACATACATTCATACATATGTATATATGTATGCATGTTAACGGTTATCCGATTAGAGAATATAGTAACAGTGGCTTACAGCTTATTTCAACCAGCACAAAATGCAACTTTACTCAAAAGCTTCAATTACAACTGACTAAAATACAAACCTAATTAAAAGTATTTACAGAAAATTACTATTGAAAATGACTTGAAAACTTTTAAGTTTTTGTAAAAACCAACTTTTATCCTCAATTAAAAAAAAAAAATGTTTTGATGCTAAAAGTTTCTCTAAACAATTTTAATAATGACTGCAAAAATTTTTATTCAAAAATCTCTTTGCTAGTATTTTTTTTTTTTAATTTTTTGTATGGGATGATCTCAGACAAGTTTTGTATGAAAAGGAGGATAAAGTGGCTTAAATAGTAATTTTTAGCAGTTTTCAAAAAATCATAAAAATACTAGCGAAGAGATTTTTGAAGTCACTATAAGAATTGTTTAGAGAAACATTTGCAACAAAACATTTCTTTCTTTTTAAATCGAGGATAAAAGTTGAAAAAATTAATTTTTACAAAAACTCAAAAATGTTCAAGTAATTTTCAATACTTTATAATTATGAGTTGACATAACTAGGTTTTCTCTAAATACTTTTGATTAGGCTTGTATAAAAGTTAGTTGCTCATGAAAATGTTGATCAAAAGTTGCATTTTATGCTGGTTGAAATAAGCTGTGAGCCACTGTATAGTAATAGTTACAGTTACAGTTTTAAATTTGAGAGTGCACAAATATTTGCTTATCAATTTTTGCATGATAACTTGAATTTAAATTTCGATTTGTAATTTGTTTGTATTTTTATTTATTTATATAATTTGTTTTCAAACATTTTGAAACACTTTCGAGTTGCCATGCATTAAATTGTTTTTTTTGTTTTGTTTTCTATCTTTTGTTGTAGTTGTTGTTGTTGTTGGTGTTATGTTTTGTTTGTTTGTTGGTCCGAAACAATTTTAGGTAACTACGATCATCGATCATCTGGCTGTTGTTGTTGTTGTAAATAGTTATAGTAAATATATGTATAGTTCATAGATACAGAGGCTAGTTAACAATATCAACAAATGGGCGGGTTACGCCTTCATTCTTAGTTTAAAGTAGTGTGCGTATTTGTGTGTATGTGCGTCTTTTTTTTTTCATTTTCATTTTTATTGAAATCGAAAGAATAGCAATAAGAATTAATATTAAATCTACTACATTCTTTCTCATTTTCGTATATCTTTCAAATCTGTTAATATATTTTATTGTTTATTATTATTGCTATTCTTTTCTTTTCTTTAAAAAACAATTAATTAAAACAAAAGCCCATACAATGTGTGTGTGTGTGTGTGTGTTGTGTGTTTGTTGTCGGTTTCTAAATTGAAACATTGGACGTTACTTCTCATCCAGACTCGACTCCCTCTCACTTGCTCCCCTCCACTCGCCAATTTCTACTCGTGCCGCACACCGCATATGGACAGGAACGTACTAAAGTTGTGCAGACTGCAGGCCGGCAGCACCGTGTACACAATGGACGCCATCTCCCGGCACTTGTGCCGAAAGTCATGCAACGCCTGCAGCAATAAATCCGTTGGCGGCGCCGCGTTCACCTGATAGAATAGCTTTAAATGTATCGCTGGCAATGTGTTGTTGGCATCTATCGACGACTGTTGCTGTTGCTGCTGATCACCGGCGCCTCCAGGTGCCGCCTGTACTATGGGCAGTGTCAATGCCTCTGTGGGCGTGGCAGTGCTATTTGCTTTCAGCTCCTCCTGCTGCTGCTGCTGCTGTTGCTCAAGCAACCGTTGTCGTTTACTAATAGGATAATCCTTGAGCAATCGATTCACAATATAGGTAAGAATCTCATCCAGATTCTCGGCGCTCAGGCTTTGCGCTAACCGGCAGTGATTGCCCAGCACATCGTCGCTCAGCTGCGTCAGTTGGGTAGTGGAGGAGGCCAATCCCGTGGCCACGTAGCACACAATTGCCGCACAATTGTTCTCATAGTTCCATCGACGACGGATCGAAATTGTATAGTCGCTAACCGAGCAGCCAGTTTCCTCATCTGAAATTGCGCACAGTTGAAGAGATCAATTTGAATAGTTCGCAATAAATAATAGTATCTCTTAAATCTTTTTACGTTTACAGTGGAACAGCTAGGACTAGGAAAAGTACAAGGAAATTATGAAATTCATTTGAATTACACACATTTTTTGACTCAATTAGATTTGTACTTTTCCAGAACAGGGTCTAAACATTTAATCCGGGAGTCTAAAAAGTTTTTTTTGGACGATTGAATTTTGTTACATTTTAAACTTTTTGTTTAGCTTTATACCAGCGGTGGGCACGAAATCTGAAGTCGAGAGCACAACAATAACAACTACAACAGCAGGCAGAAAAATAGTTGGGAGCAGTCGCTGCTCCCAGAGCCACTGCGTGACCACCGCTGCTTTATACTAATGATGTATAAATGATAGATCTAATTTATGGATCGAGTTTTAAATGTTAAAAATACGTCTTTGATTAGACTAGACCCAGCACTGAAAAAGTTTTAGGGTGTTTTAGGTTTGACTTTAAAAACAATTTCATTGCCTATGCATTCCACTGGAAGCATTTAGAGTAAACACTTTTGGGAAATAGTGTAAATTGTCTTACAATCAAAGCGATCGTTGTGAGTGTGCGCCCACACCTGCCATTCGACAAGGGCGTCTCTGGGCAGAGCGGGCAGCACAATGTAATCCATGATGGCATTTGTGGTCCGTCTCTCCCACTGTCTGCGTGCCTCGCCAATGAATGCCGGGTGGGTGACAAAGCAAATGCCATGGACGACATCCCGCAGCTGGCCTTGGGCATTCATTGCCTGGGCAATCCGACTGATGTGACGCAACGTCAGTTTGCATTGCGGCCGAATGCCGCCCTCGATGATTGTCATGCTGCCTGGCACCAGCGCAATTTGGCCCGAGATGTAGGTGATGTCGCCAATCTGCAATGGGAGAGCATTGTTCTAGTTTAACAAACTGCAACTGTGTAAGAGACTCCCTATCTCTATCTTTCGCTATCTGTATCTCTCTCTCTCTCTCGCTCTCTCTCACCCGCGTCGATTGACTGTAGGGACCAATATTGGCTGGCGCCCAATGCGAAATGCCCTGGACATGCATCGTATTACGTCGGCCATTGAGCAGCGTCTGCGTCTCCTCGCTGTCATCGCCGCCGTACGTGGCTGGGGCCCGATACGCGATTGCCTCCATAATCACATGACAATCATCTGGCAGCGGGCATTCGACACAGACCCGTGTCGGTGGATTGTGAAATCCAAATGATTGCAAATAGACGCTATTTAGCGCCGGATATTCCGCTATGGAGCGCACATACAGCGTGGTGAAGCACAAGTCCGACAGATCATAGCCGTTGGTGTGGCACAGCTCACGCAGTGTGTCCAATGCCTGTTGCATGCCCGTCTCCATGCTCGAGGCACAGCCTAAACAGTAAATAAATCAAGAATGACAGGTAAATTTGGGTATGTCAACTATGTGATACCCTTGCAGAGTCCCAGAGTCGTTTCTATGACAGCTATAAGATTTAAGACATTGTAGTTCGATTTGAGCAAAATTGGTTCAAGATGTAATAGAATATGTAATGAAATATCTTAAGAACCGGCCTGTTAAGTAATGATTATTAATCATAGTCATTAGTGATTAGATTATTTTTGTTTAAAAGTCGAACTTATGATTTAACTACGTTTATTTTCGGTTTGGCCCAATTATTTAATGATTTCGATTACGAAAAATCAGGAATAATCCAGAATTATTAAAATTATTCAAAAATATTCAGAAATAATCTTTTTAAGTATTCGGAATTTTTTTTTTAATATTTCTGATTATTTTAGTTTTTTTAAGATTATTATTTTTTGACTATTTAGTGAAAAACAAATTAATTAGAAACATTTTTGTAATAAACTGTTTTGTTCAAATATTTTAATATTTACTAAATAGTCAAAAATAATCTAAAAAAAAAACTAAAATAATCAAAATAATCGGAATACTTAAAGAGATAATTTCAGACTATTTTTGAATAATTGTAAACATTCTTAATTATTTCTGATTTTAAGTAATCGTAGTAATTAAATAGTCACAAATTTTTCAACAGTGATTATTTAATATAGTCACTACGATTATTTCCAAAAATAATTTAATTGAATAGTAATTCTAATCGAAATTTAACAGGTAATACCTGTCAGGTACGCTTAAGAAATAACCAAACATTTATTATCTTACTAAGCAACAAAGATTTTCGTACTAAAAGTTGATTTTCAATCAATAGTTGTAGTCCGATGGGCTAGGCATGTATTAGATGACAGCACAAAATGCACATGCTCTGAGATTGATTGAGCTATTTCTTGAAATAACTAAAATTTGCAAACTAAAGATTGATTTTCAATCGTTCTATCGTTTCTCTGCAAGGATATAACAACACTGGGGGAAGGGACGTAATATATGTAGTAGTGAGTAGTGAGTACAGAGTAAAGAGTGTTAAGAAACAGGTGAGAGGACGCTGCGAGGGTTTACCCTGTATGCCCGCCAGCCACATCCAGCCTTTGGCATTGATGGCCGCTTTGGCCTGATTAGCAAGTGGACGAAATTCTCGCTCATATTTCATGGGACTGGGTGGCTGTGTTATGCCCGCCGGCATCGTCGTCGTCGCCGCATTATTGTTGCACTGCGTTGTGCTCAGCCCAAGCGAGGAGATGGCCAGCGACAGCGAGCCGCATACGGCGGCCGTGCTGCTGCCCAACGGATGTGAGCTGCCAAAGCCACAACAGCTGTTTGCCTGCAATGCGCTGCTGCCGCCTCCGCCTGCGCCTCCGGCACCACCAATACCACCCAATACCAATGCGGATGTGGATGTCGATTGATTTGCATTGGCCAGCAGCAGCAAAGAGGCGCTGCCGGTTATGGAGCTGGCCGTCGGTATGGGCTCGTCGACGCTGGCGCTCTTCGTTACAATGGGTATGGGCGAGGACGATGATGTGGCTAAATGGCGTCCAAATGAATTGCTGCGCGAGATTAGCTCATTTTGGCTAAGCGATTCGCGCAGACGCGTCTCCTTTTCGATGAGCTCCAGTTCCGTTTCACTAAAGTCCGGATCGCTCAGATCACTGTACGTGGACTCGTTGAGATCGCTTATATAATCGAGTGACTTTTTAACAAACACAACATCGCCGCCGGTATTCGGCTCCTTTGGATGCAGCGTTAGCTTCGTAAAATTTATATAGCCCACGGGGCAAATGGGATCGGCGCTGCTAATGATCGTCTGGATATCCTCGACAACGATCCGTTGCTTAAACAGCGGACAGTCCAGAGTGAATGTCTCGTATTCACCGCCCTCGCCGCACACATTCAGGCCATACTTGTCGCGCATCTTGAGGAGATGCGTTTGCATCTCGCGCAGCGATTTGCCCAAATGACGATCCGGCACAAGTCCCAACGCGGCGACCTAATGAACAACACAATATTATTTTTATTATTTAAGATCTATGTTGATTTATTTGGACGCACCTTGATGATAATGGCATGCACCTGACAGTCGATCATCTCCTGCAGCAGTTCAGTCTGATCTCTCCTCCACAAATACGCCAAGGATATCAGGTTGAGGCGGCTGCACACGTTCTCCACGCGCACACGCTGATAATCTGACAATATGGCCCCAACAGCCACCGCCTCCACATGAAGCTCGTGCTGCATTCATCACAAAAAAAAAAACAAAAATATATATTTTTTATATGAAATCAGTGATTAATGACAAAACAATGACACATCTGGTGCATCTAGCTCTTAATATTATTGATATTTTTTCGTACATACAGATGGAGATTCAGATTTTGATGCTTATCAAAAATATACAGTTTATGGAAAGTGTCGAGCCTCCTTTTGCCTTTTACAAAAATTTTGCGACTGGAAATGCTTATACAAAATAACAATTTTAGAGCATCTAGCTATCTCTTTTATTGAAATTTCTTAATTTTACAGACGGAAAAGTCTATATTGACTCGAATTTTGATGCTTTTCAAGAATATATATATAGTTTATGGAAAGTGCCACGCCTCTTTTTGCCTGTTACATACATTTTTAAATTTTTTAAAAAATTATTCCGCCTTAATAAACTCATACTTAGTTAATAAAAATGTTAATAAAATTATGTTTCGAAACTTTATATACGTTTCTCGAATTATACTATAAATATATGTACATATGCATGGATAAATATATTTCCTTTGGTATTATTTAATTGATTTTTGTTTTGTTTTTTTTTTATAAATATTTTTCTTCTGCTTATCATAATGACACCAAACAGATAAAAGGAAAGTCATTATCAAAATGTGTTATTACCATGAGCCTATGAATCACAATTCATAAAAGTATAATACATTATATAAATAAACATTTTCTGTGTCATGACACTGATTCGAATTGGATCGCATTGTTCTCCTTACATTTTTGATTAAGTGCATCAACAATTTGAAGCGCTAAAGTATTATCAAATATTTGCCATAGTTCACGTGTTTAGTGACATTTCTTGCGATTAGATTATGATTACCTATAGCGAAACTAATTTCCGCAATTATTTTTATTTTTCGTTTTGTTTTGTTTTGTTTGTGGGGCGTAAACCCGTTCAAGGACATTTTACAAACCGTAAACAATAACAATTGGCCACATTGAACGACTCTCGGATTGCCTTTAATGTTCTACTTAAGAAATCGATCAAATTTTGAGCAATTATTCATTGTTCTTTTTAGAACAATTAGATTTAAAATTTAGGCCAATTAAGAAAACGGAAATTACGGAAAGTAATAAAAGTTACAGAGCAGCGTTTGCAAATCCACAAATTTGAAATGAAACAAATTATTTCATAAATTTTACTTTAAATTGTATTTAAAAATCAAAAAAAAAACTTTAATTTCGTAACTTTTATGTTCAAATATAGGTGTTATTTTGTAACTTGTTTTTGAAATTAAAAAATAATTTAAATTTTTAGCGTGAATTTTTTGGGTGTCTTAGCAAAGTCAATGCTATATTACCCAAGCAGGTCATACCCGCTTTGAGTGACTAACCAGTAGAGGGTATAAGGATTACTTGCATCGATAATCGGCAATCTGTCTCTTTAATCTTTTCGCTTGCTTGTTATACTTATACATCGCTGCACATGTACATACATATGTACATGTACTGTATATATGTATGTACCTATGTGGACCTGTGTCATTGTTGCTGATGTTTCTCACCTTGCACGTTTCCAGCAAACTGTAGAGATCCTCGACTTCGTCATCATCGGTGGGCACATATTGTTTGCCGGTCTGTGTGCTCTTGCCTTTCGTCTCGCGCCTGTAGAGGGGCAAGCCCATGGCGCTAGCGAGTATTTCGATGCCCATGTGGCCAACGGTTTGGTACATGAAGCTATCCAGTTCATCTGTAAAAAAAAACGCCACATGACCGTTAAATGATTGGCCAAACAATCAATTTAGTAAATACACACAAACACACACACAATACACACTGTTAATTGCGACAATTGACAATTACCTCTGTCCTTTGGATGCAAATTCGCCAGGGCGACTATTTCGTGACCTTCCGCGACGCACTGCATCATATTGTAGCAGCTATCCTTGCCGCCACTTACCATTGCCACCACACGCATTTTGATTCTGTATGGGTGTGGATTAGTATTATATATATTTATTTATTTTATTTATTTATTTTTTTTTTTTGGTTTCTTGCTCCTCGTTTAGCTGGAGTGTGCGCTCATTTGGTCTGTTTGTTGACTAGACTTGTTTACTGTAAAGAACGTATTATATGTAGAGTCTTCTATTAACACAGTGGCGGCTGTTTTATTGATGTTGTTGTTGTTGTCGTCGTCGTCGTCGTTTCTATTATTATGTTGTCAACTGTAAAGAGGAATGCATAAAAGACAGTTCATTAGTCGGCTAGTTGTTTTTGTTGTTGCTGTTGTTATTGCTCTATTAAAAGCTCTCTCAGGTGGCTGTGGAATCTAATTAGGCACTGAGCATAATCAAAACCAAAAGGGCTGCTACTAAATGCACTTTGGCAGCCGGCTGTGTGCGATGACAGCAGCTGGCTAAAAGGTAAACACAATGACCAACTTGATTATATTATGAGAACGTGTAGACGGGATGCTCTTCCTTTGATTATAATTGGCAAAAGTCGGCCAAGCTAAATGATTGCACGAAGGTCACACACACAAACACACATGTACACATGCTCACTTATACATATACACAAATCCACATGCATGTATTCAGAACATGCAATACATACGCATGTCACACACTTTTGGTATATTGCTGGCGCCACTTGCGTCGCTTCTGACCCAAATGTAAAATTTGCTATGCCAATAGCCACCCACATATATACAAGAATCTTAATAATGTTTAATATATTTACCCGACCAATTCTGGACGTGCGCGACTTTTGGAATTCGCACACTAGTTGTGTATGTGTGTTATGATTAGAGCTGTGCCGTTTCGTTCAGAACAAGTTCACATCAACAGCTCATTAAAATGCAGTGTTGCCAATTTAGCATATTTCAGGCTAGATCTAGCATATTTGAAAATGAAAAAGCTTATAAAATTTGCAAATAGCTTATAGCCTGAAATCTAGCATATTTTAAAATTCATATAGCATATTCTAGCAATAAATGTTTTCGTGACATCAACGAAATATTTCATAGCTTTAAAATATTTCACGGCATAAAAATATCGGATCTTGTTCTTTGTTACGCGAACTTTATTCTTATGATCACAAATTCACTATCATTAGAATAAAGTTCACGTAACAAAGAACAGGATATCTAATCGGTGGTTTCATCGATATGTTGGTTGGTGTGTTATCGCCGACTTTGAATTGTGAAATCAAAGTGAAGCTTGCAAAAATGCCAAAAATATTGTAAAAGCAACTATTACGCGATGCTTGACTGGAAAGTAGTAAATTTAGGGATTGGCTTCGGAAATTGCCAGCTGACGCAACAAAAGCATATTCCTGCTATTGCAAATCAACAATAGCAGCAAAAGTTTTTGATATAAGGCAGCATGGAGCGTCCAAAAAACATTTATCATCAATGGGCTCAATCACTAAAATATGTTTGTCTTAATAAAAAAAAACAATTTAATATGAATGAGGAAGGAAATAATGATATGATATCGATGATATGATATGTTAACTAATTTAACTTCAGGAAAAACCTATTAATATTTTATGTTTTCTTGCATTTTCTTTGCAGTTTTGTTTTTAGCTTATTTTAGCTTATTTTTACTCAAAATCTAGCTTATGCGGGCGCTCAACTCCTAGCAACACTGTTAAAATGAGCCACTGAGCTTGTTCATTGAGCCGTGGGCTATGAGCAGTGTTGCCAGAAGTCCGTTAAAAAAAGGACGGATTTGAATTATTGACCAATTTTATTTTTTAAATAACATATTGCAAAGAAGTTAAAAATAAAATAACATAATGCAAAAACACGCTACCAAATTTGATTAATTTTTACTTTAAAATTGGTCAATAATTTAAATCCGTAATTTTTTTTACGGACTTCTGGCAACACTGGCCGTGAGCCGTGTGTTTACAGAATAATGTTATTGTCAACGTTCAGTTTGGGACAAATTAAGCGCGCGTTAAAAATTTAAATTTTACTATTATTTCACTTTACCCTTCCAACTGTAGTCTTGACACTTCATTAAATAAATTAAACCCCTAAATATATCAATCGAAGACCCGATTTTCTGGTTTTGCGCAAAGTTGCTGGTCAAAGTTGCAATAACTATTAAAACGTGTTTGGCATATTAAAGGGATTCATGAAACTTATTTTGATTTCGCGATCAGCAGTGAGTAGTGATGTAAAAAAACATCGATGCATCGAGCATCGATGTCTTTTCAGCGATGTTTCTCGATGTTTTCCGATGTTTTTGTTGATGCCGATTTATCGATGTCGCATGGTGATGCATCGATGGTTTGCAAAACATCGGCTGCCGCACTTTCAACACGCTATATTCGCCGCTCTTACAATGAGTTTATAGTAATTTAGGCAGTGTTTGCAATGCCTAAGTCAGAAAATTAATTTATATTGGTCAGAGATACTATAGCTACAAGAAGGCTTTCATATGTCTTTTTAAAGTTCTCATCAAAAATACCCCTGTAGTTTGTGTTTATACTTTAAAGATGAAAACTTTAAAACTTTAAAACTGCTATGAAAGCATACGTTTTTAAGAGAAAATGAGCTTTATTAATCTAAGAAATTCTAGTTTTCTTCTAAAAATGGCATGGTTCTCTAACATTAGACAAACATCGATGCATCGATGTTTCGACCCGATGTATCAACTTACATCGATGTTAAATTTTGAAAACATCGATGAGCATCGTTATCGATGTTTTCACTCAAATTTACATCACTGCCAGTGAGTAAAAAGGGTCGTTCCGAGAACCAATTAGGTTTGCTTTAACGGAACTAAATCAAACTAGACCAAGTTTCAGGAATCCCTTTATTAGCAGTGCTCCTAAATCAGCGAAACTCTTATTGGTTATATTTAATCTTAAAATAATTTGTCGAAAAAGCAAGCATTATCATTACTATTAAAAACAATACAGAAATAAATTTGTAACTAGATGAAAATCTTAAAAATTGTCTGCAATTGAGCTGAATTATATTTCTGTACATGGTGTTAGTTTACATATGTTGTGCACTTTTGCGCTGCGATGACTCTATATTGCGCAGAGCTCTTTGCGTTCTCTGTTCAATTCAGTGCAATGTTAGCTTGCTAGCTACATTTGCTGCCATTTATTTCTAAAACAATATTAAAACAACAAACAAAATATTTGTTTAACAATTTCGTCAACAACTCACTTTAAACTCTTACTTAGTAACAAAACTACAAAACGAAATAAACAGTTAATTGATCATAACAAAAAACTTGTTTACGTAAAAAGTGATTGCAACCAACAACAACAACAACGACGACGTTGCAAGAGAGAGAGAACGAGAAAGAGAAGCAACATGAATATTCTACCGCAAAGTAAACATTACAATTTAACACACTATCAGCAACGCTATAACTGGGACTGTGGCCTATCCTGTATACTGATGATTCTGTCCAGCGCGCAGCGTGAACAGTTTCTCAATAACTTCGAGGGTATTTGCAAGGAAGAGGGCTTCGGGTCGAGCACCTGGACGATTGATCTATGTTACCTGCTGCAGCGGTATCAAGTGCGTCACGAGTATTACACGCAAACACTTGGCATCGATCCCAACTACACGCAGCACATGTATTACTCGAAAATCATTGACAAGGACGAAAAGCGTGTGACGCGCAAGTTCAAGGATGCCAAAGCTCATGGTCTACGCGTCCTCCAGCGCACCGTCGATATGGAGGTGATAATAAAGCATTTAGCTCGAAACGGCCCCGTTATTTTGCTAACCAACGCCTCCCTGCTCACCTGTGAGATATGCAAACGCAATGCTCTTGAGAAGTTCGGGTAAGTGATAAGCTCCCTCTATCTCTCTCTCTCTTCCTCTCTCTTCATGCACAATGACAAGCATACACCAATTCCGAAATAACGGCTAGTACGTTGAT